>PVJA010017607.1:0-41345 GCA_004027025.1 Myocastor coypus | reverse complement strand
TAATATCATGACCATCCGCTACCAATATATATTACAATCTTTCATTCTCCAGTTGGAAATCAGTGATAACTCTGGTATTTTGGAATATCAAACAAAGAGCAAATATTTATACATGTAAACACATACTTTTTTGATATATGAACCCAAACATCATATGTACCTACTACATTTATTTCAACTACATTTAACACTAATCTCTAATATAGAATTTCAGTTACGAAGTCTTTGATTTGCTGTTTTAATGATTTATAAACTAAAACCTCCAAAAGATGTCAAAGCAAGTTTTTCAAAATTAGATCTTATGTACATAATAATCTTAATTAAATTACTTACTGTAATGGATAATATTATGCATCAACAAGGCCAGGCTATGGTGGCCAGTTGTTGGGAAAAACAATAGTCTAAATGTTACTTTTAAGGCATTTTGTACAGTGATTAACACATACAGCCAGTTAACTTTAAATTAGATGGTCTTCATTCCATCAGTTGGGTGGGTGTCATACAGTCAGGCATAGGATCCAGAGTTACTGAGAAAGAAGAAGTTGTGCCTCAAGACTGAAGCACAGAGATCAGAAATTCTGATTGACTTTCTACCCTGCTGGATATATTTGAGACTTACTATAATCTTGTGCTCTCTCTCTCTCTCTCTCTCTCTCTCTCTCTCTCTCTCTCTCTCTCTCTCTCTCTCTCTCTCTCTCTCTCTCTCTCTCTTTCTCTCTCTCCTGAGAATTTTTTGAAGTGAAGTATAAACTTCTCTGTACAGTTAGGCAATTCTCACTGAAGCCTCATAGTTTTTATCATATTTATATAAAAACACATTTTGTTTTTGTACTAGGGATCAAATCTAGGAAGTAGTGTACCACTGAGCTACATTCCCAACTCTAAAAATCTTATTTTGAGGCAAATACTACCATGATGGGCCATATGTCTTCCAACATGTGACCCCAAGTAGCAGAGGTTACAAGCCTCTGCCACCCCACCTAGAAGAGAGAATGACTTCATTTTAGTGATCACTTACACATGTGTTCATGCTGTCATCAGGGCATCCCTCAGTTCCCACTTCTGTGTTCTTTTGGAACTATATTTGCTCTGGAAGGGAGAGGCAGGAGGATCGCAATTTCCAGTCAAACCTGAGCAATTTTTAGTGAGATATTATCTCAAAACAGAAAGTGGTAAGGGTTGAGAATATAGCTTAATGTGAAGACCCTAGGTTCAGTAGTATTGAGAGAGAGAGAGAGAGAGAGAGAGAGAGAGAGAGAGAGAGACAGAGACAGAGAAAGAAGGAAGGAAGGAAGGAAGGAAGGAAGGAAGGAAGGAAGGAAGGGAAGGATAGAGGGAGGGAGGGAGGGAAATATTATATACTTCATTATATAATACTTTATCCCTTTAAATCTTTTAAATATGTTTAATATAAAAATATCCAAGTTTATAATTCTTCTGAAACACTCATAAATCATTCTACCAGAGGCAAGGCTGAAGGCAATAGTTTAATCTCTCTTTGTAAAATCAGAGGCTTTGCTATTAGACAGATTTTAAAACATTCATTTTCCATCTCTCTTCCTTTGAAGTTCCTTGCCTATTTCCTATCTTTGAAAGCCCTTTGAAGTCTCTGTCCTTCTCTCATGAACTGTTAAGTCTTTCTTTCTTTCCTTCTTTCCTTCTTTCTTCTTCCTTTCTTTCTTTCTTTCTTTCTTCTTTTTCCTTTGTTTTTTAGGAAACAGTCCACAGGGACAGGGTGTTTAGGGTGTCATTACTAAGTGAGACTTGTAGTGATCCGCGTATTTACAGCCTCTCAAGAGCTAGGATTACAGGTACGTGCCACCACACCCAGCTCAGAGCACCCTGAAGGGTGGGACTGGCAAGGCAGACCTGGGGATTGAACCCCAACCCCTGTGCCCAAATGCAGGTGCTTTAATCTGTTGAGCTATTTGGTTGGCCTTTTTTTTTTTTTAATTTTACAGTAAATTTCATCTCATCAGAATGTGGTGGCACCTACCTGCACTCTGGGAGGCTGAGGTGGGAAGATTGCAATTTATAGATCTTCCTTAAAACTAAAAGCAAGAAAGACCTCAGCATGTAGCTTAGTGTGAAAGCCTTAGGCTCAGTTCTCATTCTTGCAAAATAATGGTAATAACATTTTTCAAAAACTAATAAGACATGTAGCTCTTTTTACCTCCCTATAACTGCATTCACGATTACCCTTTCTACACAAAAACAAACTTCCAATTCTTTATAAGCACTTTACCAACCAAAGCTTCCTAATTTCAGATTGGAAATTATACAAATCTCAGATATAAATCATGAACCCTAAATTCACTAACTGGGCTTCTGACAACTCAATACCAATCTCTTCTTGGAAAGCACAGAAACTTTTGTCTGTAAAACGGATGACCTTACACCATAAACCAAATGTTTATCCATATTTAAAATTTAGGGGGCCCGGCAGGATGGCTCAGTGGTCTAAAGCGCCTGCTTAGGAAAGCTTGGGCGACTGCAGGGACCACGGTTTGATCCCCGGCACCACATGCTGCGCCAGCCCTGCTCTCAGAGCAGGCTGAGCCGGCCATAAAAATGAGTGAATAAACAAATAAAGGTTCTGAAACAAGAAATAAAATAAAATAAAATAAAAATTAAAAAAAAATTTAGCATCAGCTCACTGCTTATGTTTCCCTGGGATTCTTTCTTTCAAACATCAAGAGTTTCATTCATTGCCCATATTGGTTCCACTCGAGCGTGCTGTGCATGGCCTCTTAGAGCCAATGCAGAAATGATAGCATTTGTCACACGTGTGTGGACACGATGCTAACTGCCTCACTAGCAGTGTGTGTGTATCCCAGCCAGATGGAGTCCCTGCTCAATTGAGCAGAACATGCAGCTTTTTAAATTTTTATTTAGCACAGGGTCTATAGGGTCTCACCACACAAATTGGACTCACAGTGATTCTGCTATTTTCAGCCTCCTAAGCACGGGGATTACAAGTGCATGCTACCATGCCCAGTCTCAACTGCCATGTCAGTGTGCCCCAGGGGCGGGGCTGGCATAGCATGCTGGGGATCTAGTCCCCGTCCCTGTGTCTGCCTAAGCAGGCGCTTCAATCTGCTGACCTATCTGGTTGGCCCCATGCAGTTTCTTTAGAGAACAGCCCTGAAAATAATGTATGATTTCACATATTTGTGAAAATAGACTCAGTAAGTGTTTTCTTCTCTCACAAAATTTTCTTGCTTGTACTCTTTTTTTTTTTTTTTTTTTTGTCTTGTTGAGACAGGGTCTCGCTATGCAGTTGAGGCTGGCCTTGAGCTCACTTTTGTAGCCCAGGCTGGTCTCGAACTCGCACCAATCCTCCTGCCTCAGCCGAGTGCTGGGATTACAGGCGTGAGCCACCACGCCCGGCGCTTGTACTCTTTACAAACACATCTTCACTGTGTTGTTAGGCTGGCGAAAAGACTTTCATATCTTTCTCTTTCTAGGAGGCAAACTGAGCTTCTCTATTTGCATGAACACTTATTTTGATTTGTAAAGGAAATATTTTCATTTTCCCAGAATTTTGAGTACTCTAAGTCCATATTAATTTTTACTTGGTTTCTCTTAGCATTCATTTATTATTTCTCCCATGTACCTCTTAAGTCTGGATTGCTTAATGGCAACATGACATAGATTTCCCTGAAAATAAGGCACTCAACAATCATCATTAATGAATACTATTTTTTTCTCCTTCACATTGGCCTTGAATCATTCTAAGTAATATTCAAGAAATGAAAAATGAAGGAATTGTGAAAGCAACCTGTCCATTAAGAAAAATATTTCCAGTGGCATTTTTTTTTTGTATTTTATAATTATCTATCAAATTTACTGAATGTTTGCATAGTGATAATAGCAAATGAATGATAATTCAATCAAAAATTCATCCTTAAAGCCATTTGAGTAGTAGCAACGGATGAATCCTGCCAACACCCACATGAATGAGCTTTGGGACAGATTCAAATGAAAACAAGTCCATGGCTTACCCCTTGATTACAGTCTTGTGAAAGACTTTTTTTTTTTTTTTTTCTGATCCAGAGAAACTGTGATTGTTTTTAACTGCTAATTCCATAGAGACTTTGTTACATAGAAATAGACGACATCTTCTCACTCCAGAAAGTATGGCTGTCATCATGAAATCAACCAATAACAAATGCTGTCAAGGTTTTAGAGAAAAAGGAACCATTGTCCACAGTTGATGAGAGTGGAGACTGGTGTAACCACTGTAGAAATCAGTGCAGCAATTCTTCAGAAAACTAGGGTTAGATGTTCAATTTGGCCCAGTTATTCCCTTGCTGAGTATTTTCCCAGAAGAATTAAAAACATCATACCACAGTGATGTATGGTACCCATGTTTATAGTGGCACAATTTGTAATAGTTAAATCTTGTAAACAACCTATATGTCCATTAACTGAGGAATGGACAAAAGAGATATTGTATGTTTCTATAATGGAATACTCAGCTATAAGGAAGGATAAACTTGATGCTTCTATAGGTACATATATGCAACTATGGACCATACTTGCAAATGAAATAAATCCAAGTAGCATGTGTAAACATCATATTGTCTCCCTAGTATAAGAAAATGAAAGTAGATAAGACCCAAAACTTACGATAGCTATTGTGAAAAGGAAAGGAACAGCTCAAAAAGAAAGAACAATTGAGACAAATAAAAGCAGAAAAGAAGGAAGGGAAAAGAAAAAAACATATATGCAAAAGATAGATAATATTTAGATATTTATACTACTGACTTATTTTAAATATAGATATTTATACTACTGACTTATTTTAAATATAGATATTTATACTACTGACTTATTTTAGTTCATTGTAAAAACAGTTTGCTTATATTGTTTGGTCAACTACGTGTGCTTATATCTTGTAATCTGAGGAACTACTTTGAAGATAACAACACATAATGTTAACCCTTATTAATCCACTATTATCTTGTTTTGAAATTCTGTATTACTGTTTTTTCTTTTTTCTCTTTAAAATAAAAAAGATCTTTAGCCGGGCGTAGTGGCTCACGCCTGTAATCCCAGCACTCGGGAGGCTGAGGCAGGAGGATCGGTGCGAGTTCGAGACCAGCCTGGGCTACAAAAGTGAGCTCAAGGCCAGCCTCAACTGCATAGCGAGACCCTGTCTCAAAAAGACAAAAAAAAAAAAAAAAAAAAAAAAGATCTTTGCTTTTAGGATCCATTGGATATATTTAAGTATGATAAATATTTTTACTTTCAAAGTGATAATAATTTTCTATAAAATTGAAAATATAATTTTCTATAAACTTGAAAATACACCATTTCTCAATACATCTGAAAAACATTTTTAAAGGAAATTTAAAATATGTATGGGGATCATCATTTTGTTTTAGGAAGTACATGAGCAAAAAACTAGCAAAGTGCTGACACCATTGAGAAATCAACCAAGGACTTGACTCAGTGATAGTGGAAGAGGTGAAGGGAGAGAATAGTGAGATGAGAGCTAGAGGGTTAAATTTTCTATCTGAAGTTTGGTATTTGGCCCAACCTAGGAAGGACTCAGTTGAAATAGACTCTACTGAGTGGAAATTCACAGATATACATGCCCCTTATTTAATCCTCATAACCATTTGAGGGAGACATTATCTTTAAAGAGCCAACTTACCACATGCTGGGTTTTTTTTTTTTTTTTAATGTATTTGGTTGTTACAGGGTCTCACTACACAGCTCAGACTCACAGTGATCCTCCTATTTTGAGCTTCCCCAGCACTGGAATTACAGGCGCATGTCACTATGCCCAGATTCTGTGGCCAGCTCTGCCCACCCTAGGGGATGGACTAGTGCAGCATGTGGTGCTGGGGATTAAATCAAAGTCCTTGGCTTGCCTAGGCTTTCCCAAGCTTGCCCAAGCAGATGCTTTACCTCGCTAAGCTATCTTGCTGGCCCTACTGGTGGTTTTGTTGAGTTGAGCCTACAGAAGAGTTGTCTACCTACCTAGTGTCTATAACCAAACTAGCCATCAGTTCCAGCCATGTAGGTACTAGTGTCCAGCTACTAGTACCTGAGCAACTTCACCCAAAATATTAATCTTGTCTATGCTAGTCACTTTCCTGTCACAGGGACAAACTACTTGACACCCACTGTGTTAAATTTTAATATATGCATTTTAGGGTATGAAAATATTTAAGCTGTATAGTATTTGTCAATGGACACTATGTTGTTTTTATCTTTTGATTATTATGGATAATTCTGCTGTGAACAAGAGTACACAAATATCTGTTTGAATTCCTGTTTCCAGTGCTTGTGAATATACACCTCAAAGTGGAACTGCTGGGTTGTACGGTAATTATATCTTTAATTTTGGTGAGGAATTGCTATATAATGCTTTCTATATCACTGTACTATTTTACACTACCACAGATTCTAAATGTTTTAACAAAGACTATAACTAAGATGATAAATGATATGCAAGTAAGGAACATAGCCAAGTAACTCATAATTACGGACTCTCAGACCTTAAAGGCTCTCTAACATGTTTGAGTCCAAGTATCCATCATATATTTGAACATAAGGTTTAACATTTCTGGATGATGATGGTGATTAAGTTACCCTTTAATAAACATTGATTAAAGATTTCCTATGTATCCAGAACAATGCTGTGCAAGGCCCAAAGGAAAAGAAGCAATCATCCAACCTTTTCTGGGATTCTTTTCCATGTCTACCATATGCAGTCTCAAATGCAGAAACCTGTTGATTTACCTAGGATAATGATTTACCTCGATGGAAAGACCACGTATTTCAGTTATTTTACTTCCTGTCGATCTCCATGGGAAAGATAAACTATTTTTTTAAATGATGTGGGTTGGTAAATATTTACCATTAGAGTCTTTATGAGGTCACCATAGCAGTTATAAAAACAAAACAATTTAAATATAATTGTAGATCCTCACAGAAGCTTGACATCTAGCCATGCCCGCCCATATTAGGGTAACTAATTGTGTTCCATGGTGTTGGCCAACCTTGGACACAAGACAACTATGAGGTACTGTGAATGCTTATACAAAAATGGCTTTTATCTCAGTTGAAAAATGCCAGGTACCCCTAAATAATGACAAGCACGGTAGCAGATAAGCACATTAGAATGATAAAGGGAGTCCTTTCTAAGTGTGGCTAAGGATTTGTGTCTGAGCCAGTACCTGGGCTATAGCAGATGGAAAAAACAGCATCTCTGCTGAACCATGAGAGCCCCACGCCTTCCCTCTTCTTTAACATTTCCTTTATAAGGGGTGTGGGTGTGACAGGTATCAAGTTTACATCTTAGTCTTCTTGGCTATGCAGAACCTTAGAATTCAAACTGATACCTAGAAGTTAGTAATAGCAGTTAGTAGTTACCAGGTCTGATGGCTCATGCATTTGATCCTGGCATTTAGGAGGCAGGAGGATTGTTATGAGTGTAATGCCACTCTGGGGTATATTGTGAGTTCAAGTTCAGCCTGATTTGTAAAGTGAGATTCTGTCTCAAAGCAAACTAAATAAGCTAATATAAACACCAAATTACCAATATAACTATACTACATCCATATAATTTCAGAAGGAAAATTTAAATTTTAGTTTGTCCTACACTGTGAATTAGGTGTAGATGATTTCTGCTAGGTTTTATGAATATTTAGAATAGTTTATTTAACCCTGTTTTAATCTTGAAAGTCCCTGGCTAGAAATGATTGATGTGACCCAAACTTTTCTTTTTACTTAGGAAGAAACAAAAGTCTAGTGGTTGAGTAGAATTGAAAAGGTCAAAGGTTAAAACATAACATTTTGAGTTGGGTACAGTGGTGCACACCATAATCCCAGCAGCACAGGAGGCTGAGATAGGAGCATTGTAAGTTTGAAGCCAGCCCAAGCAACTTAGTAAGACTCTATCTCAAAATAAAATGAAAAGGGCCGAAGATGCATCTTAGTAGTGGAGTGTCCTGAAGGTTCAACTTCCAAGACCTAAAAAAAAAAAAAAATTTCCTCAGCATTATTTGTCCTATAGCCCACTGTAGCAAAAGAAATAGTCTTTGTCACAGGAATCTAAAACTTCAACACAATGTGCTTAAATGTATATGTCTCCATCTGGAAAAATAAAGATGGACAGATAGACACATGTACTGGACAGGGAGAAACATAACATGATAGATGGGAAGAGTACTACATGTGTGTAGTACATTTTGGAGATATGACAAGTGTAGTAAGAGGAATCACCAATAATTTATAAATATACAGGGAATACATTTCTCATGATAGAATTTGGGACAGTCCTTAACTCTACTTCCATGGCTATACTTAGCAAAAGTGTGCTCCCTTGGAAAGGGTGAGCTGGACAAGAGGTATGAGATGAGGAAACAAAAGTCATAAGAAAAGATCAAGAAGTTTCATGTCCCTTGTTCCTTAATTTTCCAGTTCAATTCAAGTTGCCAAACATTTATAGGGTGTTTATTATATGTTGAGTATCCTTCAAAGCACGGTAGACATAAATTAGACCTAGACTGATTTTGAGATGTCCAAACTCTGGTGTGGGAGTGTATAGTTTAGTTGTCTCTGAGTTCAGTTGTTCACACATTAGAACAATCTCTAAGGGGGAGCAGTGAGATATTTTACAATGCTATAATCATGTATTGTTTGGTAAGGGTCAGCTAACATCTCAGAGCCCCTCAGAATATTTTTGTGACCAGGATCACTGTAAAGAGTTTACCCAGCTGGCCCAACTTCTATCTTTCCCAGGGAAACTACACTATTTTTAGCTTAGATGGGATAAATCTTTCTGAACTACTGTTTGCCAAGGTCCCAGCTGCTTCACATTTGCTTACGTCAATATTTTATTAACCCTTATTTAGCATTTCAAAGGGTTCCAGAATTTTCCCAGTGTATTCCTTGCACTATTACAAGAAAGCACTGTGATGCATGTGGCATTACAGGAGGCCATGTTAATTTGACAGAGATGTTTCCTGAGTGCACATGTGCAAGGTCCTTAGAATACACCATACATTTAACAGGCAAGGGTTTCTGCTTTCCTGGATCATAGCTTCTCTTAGCGTCCATCCTCAGAGTCACCTCATGGACAGAAAAAGCTGTTATAGTCTACCCATCATGTCTATACTCCAGGCAACTGGAACATGAGAAGTGTAGGCAAATAGCACATCTGCCTGCTGAGTCAGAGCCTTTACAATAGTTTCTAAGAAGCCTTATCCAACTGTGTCTAGTTAGAGAAAGGCTAGCTGTAAGGGAGGTGAGGAACTATAGCTTTAAACCTGGGGACATGTGATCGATAATTTAGGAATTTGTTAGCAAGAAAGGAGAATAGATATTGCATAGGCCTCAGTTTTGTTACAGGAATCTTAATCTTCAATATGATGTGGGGGTATGCGAATGTCTAGACAGATAAACAGATGTATATGGCAGCATATATGGTGATATATGTATATGTATTACATTTGAGTGTTGTGTCTTTTTTTTTTTTTTTGTATTTAGTACAAAATCTATAGGGTCTCACTACACAGATCAGAATCGTAGCGCTCCTCCTGTTTCCAGCCTCCCAACAGTTGTGATTATAGGAACATCCACCACTACTCCTAGTCTCAATGGTCATCTCAGCCTGCCTTGAGTTGGGGCTAACACTGCATGTCAGGATTGAAACCTGGCTCCTGTGTGTTCACTGAGCTATCTGGCTGGCCCCTGTTGTATCTTTTGAAAAATCATTATTTGTAAATCCTAACTTTAATCATAACACTCCTATCCTTTAAATTTCTAGAGTGCTGATTAGCTTATCTAGATAATAATTGTTTAAGAGCATGAACTTGTCATGGTTTATATGTAAGCTTCCTCCAAAGAACCCCAGGCCATGTGGAATAGTGCTTCTGAAATCTGATTAACCCTAGGAGTACTGAATCTGGGACTTTGGGGAAGCTGGAGCCTGTTTGAAGTGGCTAGTCCCTGGGTGCTTGGCCAGGGCTAGTCCCTGGCACCTCCAGCCCTGGTTCTTTCTTCACTTTCTGATTCCTGGTCACCATGACACGAGCAGCTCTCCTGCACCAGTTCTTGCAGACTAGACCTCTTGCCTTTGAGCCAGCCAACCGTGGACTAAAAATGTGAGCTGAAATTAGGCTCTCCATTCAGCTGTGGAGGTTGAGGACTGTGTCTTAGCAATGAGATGAGACAGTAACCAAGACTGAACTACAGTCCAGTGGCTGTATCCCTCTTATTTTCTTTCTTTGATAGCATGGAAGATTGAACCCAGGGCCTTCACACTGAGCTAATTCTCAGCTCCTTTTTATTTTTTTATTTTATTTTATTTCTAAAAAGATTTTTATTTTATTTTATTTCTTGTTTCCGAACTTTTGTTTTTTATTTATTTCTTTTTATCGCCGGCTCAGCCTGCCCTGAGGGCAGGGCTGGCGCAGCATGTGGTGCCATGGATCAAACCGAGGTCCCTGAAGCCGCCCAAGCTTTCCTAAGCAGGCGCTTTAGACCACTGAGCCATCCTGCCGGGTCCCATCCTTTTTATTTTTTGAGATGGGATCTTGCTAAGTTGCTCAGCTTGGAGTTTGCAGTCCTCCTGCCTCAGCCTCCCAGAATGGTTGGATTACAGGTGTGTACCTCCATCCTAAACTCAATCCACTATTCTTAGGAGAGAAGAAGGAGTTCTTTGGGAGGTCCTGCCTTTGGATCTGGAAAGATAGTGTCCTGGATTCTTGGCCTCTCCTAGGGGCTCTGATGATGGCAGGAGGTGAAAGCTGTTTCTCCCTTCTCCCCTTTCCCAGGGCCAACAGCCCCGGGACAGAAAGGGTCTGTGGGTTAAAGCTACAGATGTGGTGCTGAGAGCTCTGAGTGTCTGGACCAACCTCAGTTCTGGTTCAGCTATGGAAGAGCTGACTGTTCTTTTGGCCTCAGTTTTCTAATTTGTAAAATAAAGATGTCATTCAATTACTCTCACAGCAGTTCATTTAGCTGCTAATCACTAAAGCTTTCTGAATTTTAAGTGTTTCAATGCATTTTTTTCTTTAGAAACAATCTGACTGAAATCAGGATATATATATATATATATATATACTAGCATACACAGCAACATATTTTCTAGTTGTCCTAATAGAAAAGAGAAATTGTTTTTGCCATACAATACCAAGGACCAGGTGGCTCAAAGACAGAGGTTTATTTTCTCACAATTCTGGAAGGTGATCAGGGTGTTGTAAGTTTAGTTTCCTGTATGGGGTCTCTTCTGCCCTGTAAATGGGCATCTTCCCGATGTATCTTCGCTTGGCTTTCCACAGGAGAAAAGTGAGAGCTCTCTGATGTCTTTTTCTCTTCTTCTAAGTACTACACCCTCATGACCTCATTTAATCTTAGTTGCCTCCATAAAGTCCCAGTGTCCAAATACAATCTCACAGAGAACTTGGAGTTGTAACATATGAGTGGTGGGGGAGGGGGGCACAGTTCCATTGATAATGAGCAGTGACAAAACTAGACAGCAGTGCTCTACAACCACTTGTACATATGGCAATGTACGTATGTGATATGTTTATTTAATGACACAAAGAGCCTCCTTATTTTCAGCCTACACTAGACATATTGGGTAACTTACTACAAAGTTATCAGTAAGACCACACAATTTCTCCCTGATTTCTTTTTGCACTCATTTTCCTGGTCTTGGTCTTTTGGCTGTTAGCTTTAGTCTCCTGAAAAAGTATTCCTTTAGAATGATATATGGTATAATATTATTATATAATTGGACACTTATCTTTTAGTATTTTTTCACTGGAAGAACAGCCTTCTGCTACAAATAATGACAATGGTAACTGATAATGACAGTAACACACCTTTGTGCTTCTATTTTAGCTGGGTAATGTCTTCAAATTATCAAAAATCCATGAGAGAAAGAAATCAGAACTTTGCTGAATGCTTACTATGTGCCTGGTGTAATAATACTAGGCCTTGTGTATCATTTACTCATTAAATACACACTTTAGACTATCATTATATCCATTTACAGATAAAGAAACTGAATGGAACTATTGTGCCACAATTGTATTCTCCCTCCACCCGAGGATTGAATCCTGGGTTTTTGAGCAGAGGTGCCTACACCCCCAGCCCGTTTTATTTTGAGATTTTTTTTGCATAATCCTCGTCAGGATTTGAACTTTCCATCCCCCTGCTTTAGCCTCCCAGAGTATGAGGATTATAGAAGTGCACCATCAGGCATGGCTCAGTTGTACTCATAGTAGTGGGGCTTCAATTTTAACCCACATCTGCTTAATTTTCCAGCCTGTTCTTAGCGATATTATTTTGGGTAAAAATGGTTATAATTATGATTATTACTATTATTATTGTTATTATTATTATTATGTACTGGGGATTGAACTCAGCACCTTATACTTACCAGGCAGGCACTTAAGCCTCTCAGGTATCTCCCTGGCTATTTTGGATAAAAATGAATTCATGTTATTATAAGTAGATTAGGAACCTTCCATCTTCTAGAAAACATAAGATCAATCTGTGTTGACATGGATAATATCCAAGATATATTTTGGGGATTTTTAATTGAGTTATCAATCAATTCTCAGGCTAGAGGAGCTATGAGGATTGTCATTGCTTTATTTATATATCAGATAAGTTTATGGACATTTCTATTAGGAGTTACTTTGCAATGTCTATATCTCAAAAATGTCTTCCTTAGTCCTTTCTGGTGGTCTGTGTTTCGTTAGGATTCTCAATCCCATAAGCTCAAGGTCTCAGCTCGAGGGGTAGGGGCAATCTTTAAAGAATGTTCCCCTTTCTGATATCATCAGGCTGTAGAACACAGTGGCCAGGCACACTGAGTGCCTTGTTTGGAAACAGACAGCCACACCATGGTGGAAGGAATATGTACAATGAATAATCTTAAAATGTTACTGTGCTCTGTGAGATTGTTTTAGTTCCAAGACCTACTATAAATGTATTATACATTAGAAGTCTTTGTTTCTTCACTTAACAAACTGGTAAGGCACACTATTTTGATTTTTCTTCTCCTTTGTTCCTAATACCTGCTAATGTTTAATTACTTAGGCCTAACACTTACATGTACATGAAATTAAAAAATTTAAAAATAAAGAGTGCACGTGGTGACAAGTCAGTCTCTTTCCATCTTGTCTTCTAGTGCCTCCATTCTTCTTCACAGAGAAACCATGACCTGTTTCTTTGTCTTTCTTTTCAGAGAAATTCTATGGATTTACAAGGACTTACATAAATATACCTACATTTAAAAAAGATAAATGTGACATATATTAAACACTATTCTGAATATTGTCTTTTTTCAGTAAAAAACATATGGTAGTGCCTGTGAATCTGTGGAGGCTTAACTCTATGATCCCCTCTGAATACCTGAGGCTGGATGCCCAAATCCCACATAGAAAATGGCTTCATGTTTGCATAGAACTCACACCAGCCTCCCATTTACTCTAATTCAGTTCTGGATTACTTATCAAAATGAATACAATGCTAACATGATATCAATAGTTGTTTTATTGCATTGTTTAGAGAAAAGTAGACACCAAAATATTTGCATGTTTTTAGTACTGATGTAACTCCCTTCCCAACACATTCAATAGGAGATTGGTTGAATTCTTATATTCATGATCCAAGGATACTGCTTCTCTATGAGAAGAGGGGAACTGAAAAATGAAAGTCTCTGGGGTGAGAAGGAAACTTTTCACTGTATACTCCTTCAAATGGTTTTTCATTTTACTATGAACATGTATTATTTTCTTAACATTATAAAATATACAAGCAAAGAAACTTCTGTATAATTTTAATATTTGGATAAATCTAAAGTAAATTTATTTAAAGTAAATGAATTCAAAGTCAATCTATTTTGTTTTACTTTTTTATTTTTTTGAAGGGGAAGCAAGTGTACATCTTTATTGATGCCAGTGGTCCTGACTGGGACCACCTCCAAAGAGTCAGGTCCTGAATTCTCAGTGAGCACAGCTTTTATAGGATTTACAAGCAAGATGTCCAGAAGCAGAGTGCCTGCTAACAACTGATTGGACAGTCAGCTACACTGAGTTTTGCCTTCTTGTACACATGGTGGGAGCAAGCTGGAGGTACATGATTGCTCAAGAGCTTACATGGGTTTAAATGTTTTTTATACATGCCGGAAGAAGGATCTAGAAAAAACCAGAAACTTTTCAGAAAACAGATGTTTATGAGAGGGGCCGGGGATATAGCTCAGCAGCATAGCACCTGCCTGGTATGCACAAAGTCCTGAGTTTGGTTCCTTCACAAATCTATGCGAGGTTTGAGAAAGCCTGCCCACATGTTCATGATCCAGGTAGGAGACGGCGCTCAGGAGCAGACACTGTCTGAACCCTTCAGGGAAGTCAAATTTACCTTTGCACAAATGGCAGACATAGTCCAATATTCTTGCACCAAACACTAAAATAATCTGAACTCAGAGGGGGCCTATTCAGTGCAGGGGACAACAAAGCAGTCTGGACCCACAGTGGTGAGCCAGCAAGGCCAAAGCTTGGTCTCTAAGAGCAAGGAAATGGCTCTTTTTGGAAGCTGGCCAACCCATGCATGGGAACCTGCCTCAGAGCTGGGCACTGATAAACTGTGCGGACCTGGGAAACTCATTCTTTCCCAGGTCTGCAGCTCAATTTACTTCTAATTCTTCCATTGACTTTCTAGTTCGTTCTTTTTTCATCCTGGGGGAGTGGTCCTGGGGATTTAATCTTGGGCTTTGCATGGCTGGATAAGTGCTCTGTCACTAGCTGCACTCCAGCCTGAATACCTAGTTCTCCGGGAACATGATTGACACCAACACCCACTTTCTGAAGTACCCTTTAGGTGGGTGCAGCTCTGTGAAACCAACACACTAACAGGAAGGGTTATCTTGCTGTGTATGAAATATAGAATCCAAAGTTTGGGGTGAAGCTTGGCTACCATCTCGTGGTCTCAGCTTGAATAAAAACAACCTTTGACGGCAATGAATTGTTTATAACAAGTCTTAGAGTTATAAGATTAACAGAATGAGATCAGATTCCATTACACTTCCCAGATGAGAAAACATAACACCAAAACAGTAAAGAACCTCTGTCAAAATAAAGGGACACTCAATCCAGTCTTTTCTCCCTTACAAAACAGTCTCAACAATTACCGAATTATCATTTCATTTGTCATTGAAAGGGAATCATCTGTATCAAGACTCAAGGGGGGAAAAAATAAGAAAAGCAATGACAAATCTTACAAACTGATGGACACATGAAGGCTTATGTCAAACTTAGCAATTCAGTTTTAGAGGTAGTTGGAATTTCTCAAAGCATTCATCCTTGACAGAGAATATGAAAAAGGATCCACAGTTCACTTGTGGGGTAGGCAGGTGTGACTTTTCCTGTGTAGAGACAGCATTAAAAACCATCCAAAAAGGCTGTGGGTGTAGTGAACAAAAGAATCTTTCATAAGAAATCTGTAGGCAAATCCAGATATAAATCCAAAGAGAGATTTAATTTCCTTAGTTTCTTGAATCTTCTCTCTGAAAAGTGGTGGAGAATAAAAGTCTTAGTAACAGTGAATTTAGTCGACAGCATATATTTATATAATAAAGTTTTTCAGTTATTTTAAGACTATTAATTTCCATTTTGGTTTTGGTTTTAATGCATTACACTTTAAAAATACTTTTATTTTCCATAGTTATTGACAGAAAAGTTGTTAACAAAATGTTCAGAGAATTTCCATATATGCTTTGTACATTCTCAAATACTAACACTTTTTTCCCACTAGCTCTAACAGTTCATCTACTGATAATTTTTAAATGCTTGAAAGTAAACTGCAGGTGTGGCATACATTTCCTTACAATTAATTGTAAGAATATTGCCTTATATAAATCAAACACAATGATAGAAATTAGGCAAGTAACATAAATTCAAAAAACAAAAAAAAATTGCCTGAAAAAACAAACAAACATTGCCTAACTGCTATGGTTTATGTCTAGTTGTCCCCCAAAGCCTCTGGGATTATGGGTGTGGCCTAAGGTGGATAGGCTGAGGCAGAGAGCCTGAATGTAATATAGAGACAGAGTGACAGACTCATGCTGTTGCTCTCTGCTTTCCTGGTTGTTCAGTTGCCTCTGTCGCCATTGTTGCTGTTCCACCGCCATGAACTGCTGCTCTCTGCTATGTGCCTCTCTGCCTTGGATCCAGCCGAGTATGGACAGAAATCTCCAGTATGAGAGCTAAATAAACCTTTCCTTCCTTCATTTTGGGTGTTAGGAATTTGTCCCAGCAAGGAGAGAAAAGTAACTAAGAATTTGGTACCACAGGAGTGGGGTTGTTGCTGTGGCTATACCTGACAATGTGGATTATAAGCTTTTGGGAATGGCTTATGGGAAGAGAGAGGAAAGGTTCAGAGATGTCACCTATAAGCAAAGCACTGGAACAGCTTTGTCTGTTCTGTTTGGGAGGTTCTGGTCAGAGCTCAGACCAGAACGCTGACAGGAAGCTTGGCAATAAAGACTAGGCTGTTGGGAAAAAGGACAACATTGGTCATTGGACTCCATATCATTTGTGCTATGGATTGGCTGAAAGTCTGTCAGAATTTTGCTTGTGCCCAGAGACTTGGCCTAAGCCTGAGATTAAGCATGGCGAACTGATTAATCTTTCAAGAGATATTTCAAAGCAGCAAACTCTTGGGGCAGTGGCATCGTTGTTATTGGCAGCTTTTAGCCAGATTTATGTTGAAAATCAAGAGCAAAGAGCCAAGCAGGATTATTAAAAATGTGAGTTTGGCCAGGAAGAAAATACCAGGAGAGTTGTGGACTGCAAAGATGGAACTGAAAGGATCTCCATTGCTGGGAAGGAACCAGAGAATCAAAAGGATGACCCGAGAGGGCGGCTCTCCAGCCTTTGCAGCCTCAGAATTGCAAGGGAGACAGATTTCGCCTTGAGAAGAAAGCCACAGAGACCCAAGTATCAGAATAGTGGCAGTGGCCAAATCAGGTTCCAAAATGGTGCCAGCATGGAAAATTTGTTCCTTGGAATGAAGATCAGAGTTGTTCATCAATCCAGGCACTCCAGCCCTACAACCTAGAGAGAAAGAAGCCTGGCTACTGCTCCAGCTGGCATCAGATCTTGGCACCATCCACATGGTTGTTTTTTTAGGTACATTGAGAATGCTGGAGTTCTGAGATTAAGAAGGCTTCCGTCTAGATTGCAGAAGGTCTGGGAGGCCAGGCAGTGTGCTCCTGAGAGGGCAGTGTGTGAGGCAGAGAGTGAGAAGCCTGTTCAGTGGAAACCCCAGAAGTATGGAAAAGCCAGGAATGTGGATCGTGCAAAGAGGGAGCAAAGCTGGCCTAAAAGAGAAGCCATGGAAACCACCACCAAGAGTGCCTTAGGGACAGAGCTGCATGGAACCCACAACTCATAGCAGACTGTTTTGGATGCTCCAGCTGGAACTATGGGACTTAATGTTTGTCCTGCTGGATTTTGGAATTGTGTTGGTACCAGTGTTTTATATTCCCCTGTTGTTTGCAACTTTTGAAATTGTAATGTTTATCTTGTGCCTTTGAATGTTGGATATTATGGTTTATTTCTAGTTGTCCCCCCCAAAGCCTCATGCAGTCATGGGGCAGGGACCTCTATAGATTGAGACTTGACTCATGAGTCACTGGGATTATGTGTTTTAATACTGATGGGATTATGGTCTGAGCACTTCTGGGATTATGGTCTGAGCACTTCTGGGATTATGGGTGTAGCCTAAGGTGGATAGGAGGCAGAGAGCCTGAATGTAATACAAAGAGAGACAGAAATACAGACTAGTGCTGTTGCTGTCTGCTGCCCTGGTTGGTCAATTGCCTCTGTTGTGATTGTTGCTGTTCCACCGCCATGAACCAGATGCTCTCTGCCCTGTTCCACTCAGCCTTGGGCCAGCCGAATATGGACTGAAACCTCCAGTAACTGTGTGCTAAATAAACCTTTCCTTCCTTCATTTTGAGTGTCAGGTATTTGTCCCAGCAATGAGTAAAAACTACCTAAGATATTGGATATGTTTAATTTTTCTATTGTACAGGTGCTCACAGTTGAGAGTTTGCCTTGGATCTTGGAGGAGACTTGGGACTTTGACTAAAATGTCTTTTGCACAAAGGGATGTGCATGAGACTTTGGGGGCCCAGGGGTGGAATGTTATGGTTTATGTCTAATTGTCCCCCCAAAGCCTCATGCAATCATGGGGCAGGGAGTTCTAGAGTTTGAGACTTGGCTCATAATCCACTGGGATTATGTGTTTTAGTACTGATGGGATTATGGGTCTGAGTACTGCTGGGAATTATAGGTGTAGTCTAAGGTGGATAGGCTGAGGCAGAGAGCCTGAATGTAATATAAACAGAGACAGGGTCAGAGGGATGGCTCAGTGGTCTAAGGCACCTGCTTAGGAAAGCTTAGGCAGCCACAGGGACTGCAGTTCGATCCCCGGCACTACATGCTGCACCAGCCCTGCCCCGAGGGCAGGCTGAGCCAGCCATTAAAAAGAGAGAGAGAGAGAGAGAGAGAGAGAGACAGAGAGAGAGAGAGAGAGAGAGAGAGAGAGAGAGAGAGAGAGAGAGAGACTCATGCTGTTGCTCTCTGCTCCCCTGATTGTTCCACTGCCTCTGTCACCATTGTTGCTGTTCCACCGCCATGAACTGCTGCTGTCTGCCATGTGCCTCTCTGCCTTGGATCCAGCTGACTATGGACAGAAACCTCTAGTAACTGTGAGCTAAATAAACCTTTCCTTCCTTCATTTTGAGTATTGGGTATTTGTCCCAGCAAGGAGAGAAAAGTAACTAAGACACTAACACATTTGTCAAGGGTCTTTTACAGCAAAAGAGAAAATGTTTCCTTGTGCAGCAGCTGATTCAGGATCATGTGTTACACTAGTTGAAATGTTTTTTAGCACGCTGCCCCCCTCATCCTCTTCCATAGTCTAATTTAGTTGTGAACTTAATCAATATGAAGCCTAGCCCAGACTGGCTTTGAAGTTGTTATCCTCCCACCTCAGCTTCTTGAATTCTGTGATTACACATTTGTGTCACCAACCTGGTACCTTAATACTTTTTGAATGGCATAGGCCAGTTATTTCACTTAGTGACTTTCATTTTCGGTTTGTTTTATTTCTCCATGATGTGCATTCTTTAGGTTATGAAGTGCGGGTGTAAACACCACAGAAGTGAGGCTCTGCTATTAAATGTTAACACTTAAAATGATGTTTTCTGACTGGGCAGATAGCTCAGTGGACTAAAGTGCCTGCTTACACAGACACAGGACTGGAGTTCAATTCCTGGCATGCTATGCTGGCTCCACCCCTGGGGTGCACTGAGACAGCATTTGAGACTGGGTGTGGTGTCACAAGCCAGTAGTTCTAGGGGTTGGGAGGCTGAAAACAGGAGGATCACTACAAGCCCAATCTGTGTAGTGAGACCCTGTACTAAATACATAAAAAACCCTGATGTTTTCTTAGATTTACAAAATAATTATTTTTTAATTCCAACTAATGATGATGACTTTGCGATGGAAACATTAATCAAAATGGCCACAGCTTGGGGCAGGGAGGCAGGTTCTTCTCCTGTACTCCATGTGCTCTGCGGAGCACAGGGAGGGGGGGTCACTTCCTTTCTGTTTGAAGGTGCAAGCCCTCACAGTGGGGTAGCTACAGAGCTCTATGCTCTTTTCCATTGTTGCAAGTTTAAGAAACACAAGGGCTCCCACCCTGCCTTTCTCTGTTGGGATAATGTGGTGTGTGTTGAATAAAATTATTTTTTTATTTTTTATGTTATGGCCGGCTCATCCTGCTAGTGGGAGGCACTGGCACAGCATGTGGTGCTGGGGATTGAACCTCGGTCCTTATGGTTGCCTAAGCTTAAGGAGATGCTTTAGACCGCTGAGCCATCTCACCAGCCCGGTGTGTGTTGAATAGAACTTGCCAGTGTCTACAGAACTGAATGACCAAGGTCTTCATGTGGACACTGGTTCATGACCTCATAGGCCATCTTGCATTTTCTGAAAACAGCACAGAGAGAATGTGAGAGGAGTGGCATCGCATGTATTGGGGCCTCTGGTCCACACACATGCAAAGATCCCAAAACAAACATACAGAAAGTCCTCTTTGAATATAAACTCCTAGGATAGTTGAAGTAGTATATCTTGTATATTTCATTACTATTAGTTACTTTTCTCTTGTTGGGACAAAAATATGTGACACCCAAAGACAAAGAAGGAAAGGTTTACTTAGCTCATAGTCTAGAGATTTTAGTCCACAATCTTCTAGCTCCAAGGCATGATGGCTTGGCAGAAGGGTATTACAGAAGAGAACATCAAAAGCAGAAGTCAGAAAAAGCAGCAAGGAAGGGCAAAGACAAGCTTCTTTCTGTCCCTTGTATTGTGCCCAGGCTACCAGGACTAGGACAGTGCCAAGCCAATCAGTGAACTAATCTAGTAATCATCCACCCTTACTCCTAGCAGCCTTAGTTCCAGCATCACATCCTGAATCATTCACACGGTCTAGATTTTACAGCCTCTGAAATACCCAACCATGATGTCAAACCATAATCATTGTGAAATCCAGTTCCAGCCTTCATTTATAAACTTGGTATTAAGAAGTGGACACAAATCTCCTGGTTCTGGTGGTTTACGGATCATGATATTTGCCAGTGAGTGACTCAGTATGAAGGTAGCCTCTGGCTGCAGGAGGAAGGAGCTTAATGACAGCTTTTGCCTAGGATATGTGAGACTGGCTTCAGTCTCCAGCACAGGGGGTAAAATTCTGCTTATTCTGCCTTGGACCATCTTGTGCTTTTAGGTTTTGTCTATAACCTTGCCAGGGCTGAGTGTTTCTCTGTCTGTGTTTTAGCAAGCATTTAAGGACCACCCAGAAGAGCATGGTGGTATACACCTGTAACCCCAGTGATCTGGGAGGCTGAGGCAGGTGGACTGCGAAGTTGATCACAGTTTGGACAATTTAGAAACTTAATGAGATCATTTCTCAAAAATAGAAAAAGACCAATGGATATGAGGTGGGGGTCTGACATATGAGGAATATTGACTAGATAACAAGGGATATATGTCCCATTTCAGGATCATGGATGAGTAAAACTTTGGGACTTCTGTGGTTTGGAGCTGAGGGGTGAATATGCATAAGCTGTCATAATATGGGATTTTGCAAGGGGAATGAATGGTACAACATAGGACACATATTTTATAAGATTTTGTAATGAATCACCTTATCATATACAAGAGTGCAGGAAATGTGTTCCTAAAGACCAGACTCCAGCTAAGAGCCTGGATCCCAATATAATGTCCTGCATGAGTTTGGCTGAAGACCTAGAGCTCATAACAATGCCTCTCAGAAGTCCAACTGGAGGCCTAGAGCCCAAGACAATGTCTCATGAAGGCCTGCCTCACAGATCTATGCTGGAAAGGTCCGAAAGTCAGTAGTGGAAGCTAGAAAGTCTGTCCTAAGGGGATGAAAGATCTGTCCAGTAAGTTGAGGGATATGAACTGGAGCCAGGAAGAAATGCTCAAGGACAGAGCTCCCCCCAAAAGTACCACAACCAATCTCAGCAACAGTGAAGTCCCAGGTTACTCTGATGAGAAGGGAAGCTGAATTCCCATAAGTAAAGCCAAAGTGACAATGAGGCCCAGAGCTCTTCTTCCAACAAGAATAGCCAAGTTCAACAAAATTATCATTACAAGGTCGCCCAGCAGAACAGCCCTAGAGAATCAACAGCTCCCCAACACCTTCCAAGCAGCCTCTACAGCTTGCCTTATAACCTCTATAGCTTCTATAATAGCCTCACAATAGCTTCTCTAGTTGTGCCTCTTATGTTGCTGCCAACAATCCTCAGGTGGGCTTCCCATAACCGTACCCAGCACCACACTAGTTCAGTTTATCTGGGTGTAACAAGTTGACCACCAGTTGGGCATTCACCACACAACCTGTCTACCTCATGTCTACACATCACTTTTAGCTGTTACAAATTAAAGATTGGTTGACATCATTGTATGTTGAGAGTAATTTGTGTTTTGCTGTAGTTTTGTTGGTCCTTTCTGCATTCCAATTAGGAATGAAGGCTCTTTGTGATCCCTGGCCTCTTTGTGATTCCTTTCCAATTGGCATAGAAGCTGCTGAGAACCTTTAGTGAAAGCCTAAATTCAACCAGGAAGGTTTGTGATGTGTCCTTGGGGACAGAGAGGCAAGAGGTGATCATGTAATGGCCACAGTAGGGAAGAGGTTGAGAGTGAAGGACTTCTCCGCTGTCATTAGTGTGTGCCACCATGCCTGGTTAATGATTGCCACTTTCCTCAGGGGAGGTTTGTCTATGTGAATGTTAATCATGGTTGTCAATCTGACTGGATTGAAATGTCTAGGAGGTAAGTAAAGCAAACTTCAGACTATGTCTAGATGGGCCCCAGAGGCATGAATTGAGGGTCTATGCCTACTTTATAGGCCTTTCTCCTCTGTAGCTCTTTCCAATTTACTCTGCTTCTTGGCTGCCTGATACGAGCAGTTTTGCTCTACCACAGTTTTCTGATGCAACAGTTTTGCTTTTGAGCTGGTGGACCATGAACTGAACCCTCTGAAATCATGAATTAGACAGAAGGCACCATATGTTTTTATAGTCTTAAAACTCTGTTGAGTCTTTTGCCTCAGAAGGATCCACCCACTAACTGGAGCTGTTATTAAACAACCCAATAAATGAATGGATAGGATTCACCTTGGGGTTCTCTTTCTGTTGCTAGCTTCTCTTGGTTGGCAGGCCTTGCATACTGACATTACCTCCACAGTTCTATCTTTGGCTTTCTTTACTTTTCACATTACTCTGAGTGAAAACATGAACTCTGGCCTAAACAGGTATATCTAAGAGCAAAAAAGAAATCTATACCCAACATTTCACTGAATCTTGCTTTTTCCTCAGATTTGCTCCTCCTTCCAACAGTTCCTGAATCTATATGCAGGCCTCTCAGTTAGGAACCCGAGAGTTACTTAGATTCCTCCTTCATCCTTGCACATCATATATTATGAGTTATCACCAACAAATCTCTTACTTTCCACTTCCACTATGATAATTCTTGAACATAGAATCCTTTTTTCAAGTTCTAATCATCTTTTGCTTGAACTATAAGTAAGATGTTTCAGCCACCTCCAATCTCTAATCCAAATTTCAATTATGGTTGGAATCTAATTCTCTGGGATAGCATACAAATTTCATTGACCCCGGTTGTAGCACAACTCAACTCTCTGCCCTCAAATTTCTTCTCCACACTTCTTCCACTTGCCTGTGCTGAGTTCTGGCAGTAGAGGTGCCCTGTGGATCATGTTGGCTTAGGTCTGAATTGCTTGTGTTACTTATGCTCCCACAATAACTTCTAGCTCTTTGTTTAAATAAAATATTTATCTATATGCATTCACCATAAAGACTATTTTTTTTCTTGAAGATTTTATCATTCCCAATGGCAGCACTGACCATTTCCTCTTTAAAAACACCCTATAGTTCTCATAGCACTTATAGCATTATGGTGAGCTTTTATTGTTTGCAGAGCTTCTCTTTACAAGACTCCAATATCTTGAAGCCATGGGCACTATCTTACTACTTTTAAATTTCAAGAGCTTTACACTGTGCTTGGTTTGTAACATGCTCCTAAGACTTGGTTTGTGCTTGTTAACCTGCCTTAATTACTAACTACACTATCTTTTACAAGTGTTTACTTGCCATATAAATTACATGTTATCTTCCATGCTTCACAAACGTTTGAAAGAATGAATTAAAGGTTGAGGATACAGTTCTGTGGTACAGCCCTTGCCTAGTACCCATAAGGCCAAGTTTAATTCCCACTACTGAAATTAAAAAAGTCTTTAATTATTCCTAGGATCTGAGTACTTATTACTGTACACATATATTATAGAGCTGGGCGACGTAGTAGACACCTGTAATCTGAAAACTGAAGCCAGGAGGGTCGCAATTTTGAGCCCAGCCGGGGTAACCTAATTTCAAAAAAAAAACGGCCTGAAGGCCTGAGTGGTTGAGTGCCCCTGAATTCTTTGAAAAGTTAAAATAACTAATGAAACACAGCTCCACAGCGGAGGCTGAGATGCAACAACAAAAGTATCTTAGCTGAGTCCTCTCAACCAGTGGAAATCAGTTTTGCTTTGCCCAAAAGAAAAATGGTCTGTCGGCGTCAACGCCCTTTCTGCTGCGGACCAATCAGGCTCTATGATTGAAGACATAGGCGTTCTCACTTCCGCTTGCACTTTCGGGACCTCTTAAATTCTGCCAGCGACTCGCCACTGTCCACCTACCACTCGGGCAGTTTTCATAGCCAGGGCGGTGAGGCTGGAGGAGACAGGGGAAATGAGCGCTGCGCGGACGCTGCGGGTACCGGGCCGTCACGGCTACGCAGCTGAGTTCTCTCCTTACCTGCCTGGCCGCCTGGCCTGCGCCACCGCGCAGCACTACGGCATCGCGGGTGAGGCCGGGTCGCGCAGCCGGGGCCGGGGTTCGCGTGAACGCGCCGCCGAGTGGGCGGGGATTCCGAGTGGGCGCGGTCTCTGGCGGAAGCCGTGGGAAGCGCTGGAAGCAGCTTTCCGGCTCACTTCTGTTAAGCTTCTCGGAGAGCCGGTCAGGAAGTAGGGTCTGATTCTTTACCAGTTAAGGTGTGGAAGAGGCGTAGTCCCAAGGTCCTTGTTCTTGAAGACTTCACCGTTTCGGGTGCGAACACACACGCGTACACGCCCCGTGCGGATAGCGGATTGATTCTGTGCTGCTTCGCGGACTGGCCCGACGTGTGGACCTCGCTTGCAGGCCGCTGGTGCTCTGCAGGGGCGGCCTCGCTTTGCCTCGCAGTGCATTCGGGCCCAGAGCAGAAGCTTGTGGTTCATTTCCCGCCCAGAGTCCTTATGAAACATTACTAAGTTATATCCGCGTCCTCTCCTTTTGTCTCACGAGGAATGTATACGTTTGAAAGCAGTTATTTTTGAGAATTTGTTAATACTGTACATTTTCAATGTATCATTGCAATGTAACTGGTAAATTAATAAATATCATTCATTGTGCGAGACTGGCCCTATACACGTTATTACATTGAAAGCTGTTAAATTGAAGCTAATTATGTCTGGCAGTGGACTAGATGGCAAGGTGCAGCCCGAACTGGAATGTGTTTTAATTCACAATTCAAGTCCAGCTGTTGTTCACACACTGGAGCAGTGCAGTAAGTCATTGCATAATGTTAGTGATCCATGGTGTGTCTTAAGTCCTACAAGTGAGGAAAAAAAAGGGGATTTCTAAAAGTCAGGGAAATAGTGCGTTTTACCATTACCATTAATTTAGTGGTGGCGCATTCATATTTGCAATCTGCCCACCAGTTAGGTCAAAAAACTCATGACCTGTAACATTTTTTTCAAAATTACCTTAAAAGGAGTTAATATGTGAAACATGAACCAGTCGTGTTTAATCCCTCCTTTCAGCTCTATAAGGGTCAATATATCTTTTATATATTTATTTTTTATATTTTATGTTATGTTATGTTATGTTATGTTGTGTTATTTTATTTTATTTTTTATGGCTGGCTCAGCCTGCCCTGGGGGCGGGGCTGGCGCAGCATGTGGTGCCGGATGGAACATTGGTCCCTACTGTGGCCTATCCTTTCCTAAGCAAGTGCTTTAGACCACTGAGCTATCGCACCGGCCCTATAAGGGTCAATATATCTTTTAAAGGACATCAATTGTGTAGTAAAATAATTCATTTTAGACAAGATATTAATATAATTTTCAGCACTATTGCCAAGGTCTGCATTTATCCTTTGTTTTAAAATCCCATGTTGGATGTATTTCTCCACGTATTGCCAAGGCAGAGTGATTTAGTAGAAGGAGCTCAGTCCGGAGATCTGTAAGCTTGAGGTTTGTCATCCATCAGGAGGGATGGTAACACCAGCTTGGCAGGTTTGCCTGCACAGCACCATGGCTGGTCACAAAGACACATGGGCATCTCTTCTCTCTGTTAGAGCTGTGTCAGAGCTGGACTCAGCTTTGATTCCAGTCAGAGGGGAGATGGTAGACTGAGTAATGATTGAAGCACAGTATGAAAAACAGCACAGTTCTGACTTTTTGGTATACATGATTCTAGTAACTTGAGGGGCAAATTTATGGTAATAAAATCAGGGACTCAGCTTGACACTACTTCTTTGGTCTTAGGTGTCCCTGTCTTACTTTTCTCCTTACTAAGGCCAAATACCAACACCCAAAGTTAAAAGAGGAAAGGTTTATTTAGGTCACAGTTTGTAGAGATTTCAGTCAATAATTGGCTGACACCTAGGTAGAGTGGACAGGTATCACAGAACAGAAAGAGTCTATGGTGGGCAGAAGGTGGCAAAGCAAGCAAGGGACAAACAAGCCTTATTCTGTCCCTCATATTCTATCCAGATATTCAGAACTGGGGCAGTGCTAAACTATTAGTGGATTGATTCAGTAAGCACCCACTCTTAATCTTAGCACCTTTAATTCTAGCATTGCACTGTGAACCAGTCATACACTAGATTTTGAAAAAGCCCTGTCCTGATTGCACGAAGCTGTGTGTGTGTATGTGTGTGTGTGGCATCTAGACACAAGCCATAGTGGTTCACCCTGGCAGGTCCAATAGCATGACCCTGATTTTTTTTTTTTTCTCTTTAGGCTGTGGAACTCTACTGATACTGGATCAAAATGAAACTGGTCTTACAATTTTTAGAAGGTAAGTTACCTTTAATTGTTAAACTGATGTATATTTTCTGTTACCTTACAGAATTAAGTTTTGAATCTTTTTAGTCAACAAAATGTTTTAATATGAAATGTAAGAAGAACTTGAGCAATTGCATAATAGGAAAAAGTTTTTGGCTGTCATGTTACTATTATGCTGCATTTCCTCTAAAGTTTACTTTTTAATGTCCATTTATAAATTATAAGACTTAAACTTAAAGATGCTCCAACTAAATATACTGTGTAACAGTGCCTACCCTTACTGAGTTAATATAGTTTAGCTTTACTCATGCAGGATCTAAGTACCCATCTCATGAGCTATCCAGCACCTCTCCTTTCTTTCCATGTGTACCTTTTCTGGATGACTAGCTGGTGTACACATTAATATTTCCATCAAGTTAGTTAAAAGTTGAGAAAAAAAAAGTATGTTCTGTCAGAAAATATGTACTTTTAGCTCGGGTGAAAGATTTATGGGACAAGTTTTAGAACCTTTGTCTGTTTATTCACTCATTTTTATGGCCGGCTCAGCCCACCCTGAGGGCAGGGCTGGTGCAGCATGTGGTGCCGGGGATCGAACCACGGTCCCTGAAGCTGCCCAAGCTTTCCCAAGCAGGCGCTTTAGACCACTGAGCCATCCCGCTGGGCCCCTATGGGACAAGCTTTATATATTTCAGGTGAAAGAAAAAAGTTGAAATTAGTCTCAATTAGTATTTTGAAGTACTTACTGACTTGTTGAATGAGTCACAGAAAACAAGAGGCTTTTAGGTAGGGTAGCATATCCTAACATTAATAGCTCCATATTAGTAGTTGGGAGACCTCATTTTAATCTAGCTTTGCAGTTTCTTACCTGGGTCATTCTTCTAGCTTTTCTTTAGTCATCTCCCATAGTTGCGAAGATTATATAAGACAGTGTAGGTTAACATGTGATAAATAAAAAATCCATAATAGTAACATTGTGATTGCCATTTGTTTTTTCTTAAATGGTTCTGGCGTAGCCTTGACTGGAATGATGGCCTGTTCGATGTAACCTGGAGTGAGAACAATGAACACGTCCTTGTTACCTGTAGTGGTGATGGCTCGCTGCAGCTCTGGGACACTGCGAAACCCACAGGACCACTGCAGGTCTATAAAGAACATACTCAGGAGGTATGGTGAGAGTCTCTTAGAGCACATTGGTGGTTTATTTATTTATTTTGGTCAAAATCCATTTGGAGATGAACATAGAACTGTTTTCAGGGGACAAGTTTAAATTTTAATTAGTCTTGTGAGTTAGATGTCAGTTATAATTTGATTATTTAAGCACAAAGTACTTCTTGGCTTAAGGAGCTGGGAAAGAAAGAAAAGGTCATGCTACTGATTTGGCAGTAAAATGCCTCCAGTAGTATACTGTGGCATCATTTCTTCCAGAGAGAGCCATCACTTGCCTTATGCTGTAGAATATTCCTGCCATGCAGTGCTGTAAGATAGAGGTAGGAGGACTTTACACAAAGACATCACAAGATGTCCTTAGGCTGCAGTTAGAGCTCTGCGGGTTTTTAGAATATATTTGAGCAGTAGCATCAAGTAATAAATATGAGGCAGAACATACTAAAGAAAAACTTGAATCTAGATTTTTATGTGTGTCTGTGTATGTGGAGCATAGGAAATGGGCTTCAATCATACTTGTAATGTTCTATGTGAGAGCTGAAAGAAGTGACGAGAAGACCCGATGAAGTTAGCTCAGAGGACTCACCGAGATTCCCTCCCCAGTGAGCAAAGAACCTCCGAAACAACCCAGCTTTATTCAGGATAGTCAGCGTGATCTCATGCACAATCACCCCAGCAAAGGAGAACCATGTGCTGAAGCACTAATGTGACCACGGTCTCATTAAAGTAAAGGAGGGCCACATGTTTAGTCATGAGCACAACCAAGCCCTCCATCAGCTTCCATCCGAGGCTTCACTCAGGGGTCAACCAATAGCATTTCTTTTTTTTTTGTCTTTTTGAGACAGGGTCTCGCTATGCAGTTGAGGCTGGTCCTGAGCTCACTTTTGTAGCCCAGGCTGGTCTCGAACTCGCACCAATCCTCCTGCCTCAGCCTCCCGAGTGCTGGGATTACAAGCGTGCGCCACCACTCCCGGCTCAATAGCATTTCAAGAAAGGGAGAAAGCAACAAATAGAGAACCCACAGGTGAAGCTGCCCTGCCACGGCTGCCTCTGGGCCCCGTCCATCACATGTCCATCACACTCTGCCTTTCGAAATGCCCATCAGGCTACACATACTAACATACATGAACATTTTCAATGAACATGATAGTGAAGATATTCTCTTATGGTGTTTTACCTTAAATTTCAAAAGTGTTTTCTTTGTTTTTGTTTTTTTTTTGGCGGGACCAGGGTTTAAAAGTGTTTTCTTAGGGTATCAGTGGATCCCTCAAGTGAATACTTGTAAATTTACTTTCAGAGTTATATCTACCACAGTGACTATTCCATACTAGGCCATCAATAAATTCTTATTTGATATAAAATACCATCTTTTTAGAATATAGGAGGATCATTATGAGTCAGAGCTATGTAGTGACACCCTGCACAAAAACAAAAAAAAAAAAAAAATCTTTTTGATAAAGATTTGGTTTTGTGAGAGTACTAGGTAGTGTCTTATATGTATAGCTAAAAAATCAATATATCTAAGATTAATACTGAAAATAATGAAAAATTTTACTTAGTCTGTTATGTTCTGAAGGTCATTTGAATAAATGTAGTTATAAATTACTATGTTTTCAGACAGTCACTGAGTACTAAGACAACTTGGGTAAAGGAATAGCTTAAATTTCAGGATGTCAAATAAAAGAAAGAATCTCCATAGAGCAGCATGCCTAAAATTCATTTTTGATACTTATGTGACTTTTGTCATCTTCTTATAGCCATATATTATAAATAATTTATTGTCTTGGCTTTATTTTTAAAATACTTTTCCTTGTAGAAGCTATTTTTCTTAATTTTTTTTACTGCTTTTTATTATCTATATAAGTTCTAGGATTGCAACTATTGCAGTGTTTTTTTGGCTTTGTTTTGTTTTTACTTCTTTGGTACAGGCTATCACTATGCAGCTCTAACTGGTAGTGATCATCCTGTTTTCAGCCTCCCCAGCACTGGGATTACAGTGGTGTGCCACCACATGCAGACTCATTGGCCAGCTCAATGCCCCCAGGGGCGGGGCTGGTGCAACATGTGGTGCTGGGGATCAAACCCTGTCCCTGAGCTTGCCTAAGCAGATGCTTAGTTTACTGAGCTATTAAGCTGGCCCTTAGGATGTTAACTATTAGATCACAAAATAATATCTAGTTACATTAATACTCTTTTTTAACTGTGAAATTTTTATCTTTTCTAAAACAATAATATTCATGAAGCCCTAGTGTTGATAACTAATGGATATGTTTGTTTGTTGATATAAACTAAGATAAATACATAATGAATAAAATCATTGTATGCAGTAGTTCAAATCATTTCTTGTACAACCAGTGGTATGTATATACTCTCTGGGAAATATTATTCTAGGATGTCCCTCATGGTTGATAACTCACTTTATCTCAGTAAAAATGAATTTCCCTATTTCAGGAGATCATGTGACTTAGGTCGCCCTATTGGTTGAAAAGTTGCTTATTTTACAGCCAATCTACCCTCTATAGCAAATAGCTGTTGCTTTTCTTTCTCTGAAGTGCTGGGACTAAGACCAGTCTCCTTTTTCAGGAGAAACCCTGAATAAAGCCACTGTGCTCCCTTTCAGTCTGCCCTCTGCCATACTGCACAGTTGGTATTTCTTCAGCCTGTCCTCAGACTGCATCATCTGTATATCTTTTACTCTGTTGGTAATTCTCCTTTTGTACTGTCCTGTTTTTCAGTGTCTCTTTTAGTCTTTGAACCTCTGGCCTTAGTCACATTCCCTGAAATGGCTGTGTACATATCTCTCTGTGACATGTCATAGTGTTGGGTTCCTTTGATTGTACTAGATCAGCCTGTAGGTCCTTGATATTGGATCTGCTATGTATAACTGTGAAACTGGTTTTTTAATACTGAAGACATACTTGGTCTTGTGTGTGTTTTACACACCATTACTCTAGATTGCCCTTGATTTTGTTTTCAAATGATTCCTTGGCTCTTAATGTAATAGAAAACACAACTAAAAGTGTCATCAATGATTAGATTTTGTTATTTTGTGATTATTGTTATTACTGTATAATTTACATAGCTATGTGTAATAATAAACTAAGACAAGTTTGTTTTTTTTTTTAGCTATTTCTCTTATCACTTCCACTTCTTGATACTGATTTCTGGCCTTGATAGTTCTGACCCTTCTTACTACATACTGTAGACTGAGTGGTGTGTAGACAATAGAAATGAGCCACATTTCTGGAGGTTAGATTCTGAGATCAGGGTGCCAGCATGGTCAGGTTCTGGTGAAAGCCGCCTTCTTGGTTGAAGAGTGGTCTTCTGCTTGTGGCTTCACATGATTGAAAGAAGATAAGCGAGCTCAAAGGAGTCCTTTCTGTCAATTTGCTGTGCTATGCTGCACTGTGCTCTGCTCTGCTCTGCTGTACTGTAGTGTATTGTACTCTATTCTAGTCCAATCTTACCATATCCTCTCTATTTTATCTTATTTATCTGTGCTGGGGATTAAACCAGGGCCTTATTCATTCCAGGTAAGTATTCTAACACTGAGCTACACCTCTAGCCCTTTGTCACTAAATTTTGAGAAAAGATATTGCTAAGTTGCTTGTGCTAATCAGGAATTTGTGATACTCCTGCCTGAGTCTCCTAAGTGGTGGGGATTAGATCACGATGCCTGGTAGGAATCTCATTTATAAAGACACTAATTCCATTTATAGAGACTCTGCCTTCATGGCTTAATTACTTTTTGAAGGTTCCAGCTCCTACTACCATCACATTAATGCTTAAGATTTAACATGTGAGTATTTGGGGATTCCGTTTAGTATATTAAGTACTAAGGATTTCAGGTCAACTGAGTTTTGAGGAGCTAATAAATATTTGTTGATACATTAATAAATGAATAAGCATAAGGTTTCTATTTTTTTCACCAGTATGCAGGGAAACTACTTTGTAAAATAGAATCATGGAGTCATTTCCTCCTGTGGAAGAGCATATATTAGGGATGAACAACCCAGTTTCAGTCAACCTTGGTGTTAGTCCTAACCCTGTAACTTGCCTGATGAGGGACTCTGCGGAGGTCATCTTTTCAGAACCCCAATTTTCTTCATTTGGAAACTGAGCATAGCGATGATCATAGTAGTCCTTTGGGCCCGAGAGGCATAGGTAGTGCTTCGACCACAGCCCACACTGGATAAATTGTAGCTATTGTCATTTGCTTTTATAAGGGGTTAGAAATCCTTAAAACACTGACATTGTTCAGTTATCCAGTGTATTATTTGGTTTGTGAGCAAAAAATGTGCAATAATCAATTTTCAGAGTTTTAGATGAGATCAGAAAGAGAAATTAATAAGACATTTTTGGCCTTGAGGAAATAAAGAAAGTCTTGGTGAAATAAAAAGAGGGTCATGGGGGGCTTAGCTCAGGTTAGCTTAGTGGTTAAAGTAAGTGTCTGTGCCTGATGCAATCCCAGTCAGGCACAGAGGATGCCGGTTCGATCACTGCACCCACCCTTAAGGCAACCTGAGCCAGCCAAAAAAAAGAAAAAGAGCGTCATGGATTTTAAAGAGTGTCAAAGCAGAATCAAATTCTTCTGTTTTTTAACTGGTGTCTACATAGGGCCTGTATCATAGGCCATCATGTCTTTTGCACTCCGAAAAGTTCTTTGGTTAGTGAGGAATGGTGGCACATATCTGAAAATCCCACACAGAGTAGGTTGATGCAGGGGAATCATAAGTTTCAGTCTGACATGGGCAACTGGGTGATATAAGGAGACCATGGCTCAAAATAAGAACCCAAAAGTGCCAAGGATGTATGTAGCTTGATGTGAAGCCTCTGGGCTCAGTCCCAGTAGCCCACCCCTTTACCATCCTTTGGCTTAGCTTGCTGCTAAATATAGATAGGAATGGAAGAAGAGTAAATATTTTAAAAGTTCTGTGAGGAGCAATGAAAGAGAAGGCGAGCTGGGAACATGGTTTTTCTACTTTGTGACACAGTACTGTGCTACTGTGAATAAGTTAAAGTGACTTAGGTGACAATGTTGAATCAAAAGACAGGTATTTTAAAATTATTTTACTACAATTAAAAAATTTATTTTTTTATTGTCAAATAGCATTTTTTTTTTTTTTTTTGGTGGGACTGGGGTTCAAATTCACGACCTTGCACTTGCCAGGCAGGCACTTGTGCCATGGAGCTATCTCCCCAGCCCCAAATAGCATTTTTTTTAAAAAAATTTATTTATTTATTCAAGGTCAGTAAGGACTCAGGATATAAGAGAACCTGTGCTGTAATATCCTATAACTCAGAGGTGTCTCAAATTTTCTGGTCAAGGAGATTATTGGACCTCAGAGGAAAGGGATAAATGAACTATAGTGCATCTAAGGAGAGTCACTCAGAGAAAAACACTCTCTCAGGCTTTCACAGAAAGCAAACTGGCCAAACAATGGCTGTGACTGGTCCCGAAGGCTGACACTAACAATAGTTCTACAAAGTGCTGTATATAGTCCCAAACTTAATCCTTAGGGGATTTGACCTTTAAAGATACAAAAAATGAATGTTTTGTTATACAGGTCTTGCTTTGACTTGCCCTTGATCACCCAGCCAAAAAAAAAAAAAAAGCTTAATTACAATACATGAAACGCAGAGCTAGATTGATGAGCTGTAGGAGGCTTGGATCAATAGCCTCCAGCATTGCAAGCTTCACTGGTGGCCCACTGCAATTGCAGATCATTTGACTGTGTATGCATGTGCTTCCTCTTAGTGCAAAGAGAAGAATTTTCTTTTCCTTTTTTTTTTTTTTTTTTTTTTTTCTTTCTTAGCAACATCAATAGGAAGGTGGGTCATGCCCACACAGTGTGCTCTGTAGAACCATTGTGAGGACAATATGCAGTGTGTCAACTGTTAAAAAAAAGAAAGGGGAAAAGAAAAAAAACAAGTTATGTTTATTGAAAGTGTTAATGTTTTATTGTTTGATCAATCTTATATACCTATATCTATCAATCTAAACTGATCTGATGATGAAAATATATATTATAACCATTGTTAAATTTAAATAATAATAAAAAATAAAAAATTAAAAAAAATATATATTTGATGGATAGAGCCAGCCAGATAGCTCAGTGGACTAAAGTGCCTGTGTAGGCAGATTGCAGCAGCCAGGGTTCTATCCCCAGCATGCTGTGCCAGCCCCACCCCTAGGGCTTGCTGAGACTGAGCATGGTGGTGCACACCTGTAACTCCAGCATTTGGGAAACTCAAAACAGGAGGATCACCAAGAATCTGATCTATGCAGTAAGACCCTGTAGACCCTGTCCTAAGCACAGGGACCTCAGTTCCATCTCTGGCACCACATTCCATGCCAGGCCTGCCCCTAGAGTGGTCTGAGCCAGCCAGAGTCTGGGCATTGTGACACATACCTGTAATCCCGGCTCTGGAGAGGCTCAAAGCAGGGATGTCACAAGAAGTGTGAGCTGCATAGTGACCCAACTAAGTATATTTAAAAAAAAGAAAAATAAATAAAAAATATAATTGAGTACAAAAAAAAATAAAATTTATTTATTTATTTATTTATTTATTTTTGCATTTTAGGGAAGGATCTACAGGGTGTTCAGGGTCTCACTACTAGATGGGACTCCTAATGATCTGCCTGTTTCCAGCCTTGCAAGAGTTGGGATTACAGGCATACCATGCCCAGTGTGCAGTCTCAGTGTGCCCTGGGGGTGGGGCTGGCATGGCAGGTCTAGGCATTGAACCCCTTGCCCCTGTGCCTGCTTGCAAGCATTTTAATCTGCTGAGCTATTTGGCCAGCCCTCTTTTTTTTTCTTTTTAAAACAATCAAAAAATTGGAGGAAGTCATTATACTTGATATATTTTCTTTTGTATTTTTAGCCACTCAGTTATTCACTTAAGATTTTACAGTTTTCCCTAAGATTTTACAATTTAAAATAATCACTGTGATTGTAGAGACAAATAGTTTCTAGTTAGGTATCGGTATTTGTTCAATCAGTTTATCTTTCTTGGATTCTCCTCCCCACACAATATCTGTTATATATATTTATTTTTTATTTTTTATTTTTATTTATTTATTTATTTTTGCCTTTTTGAGACAGGGTCTCACTATGCAGTTCAGGCTGGCCTTGAGCTCACTTTTGTAGCCCAGGCTGGTCTTGAACTTGCACTGATCCTCCTGCCTCAGCCTCCCAAGTGCTGGGATTACAGGTGTGTGCCACCACGCCCAACTAATTTTTACATTTGAAAAGCACTTCTTGTATTAGTAGTTTTAAATTTGAGCTTGTATTAAAAGACCTAGACCTGCCTGTACTGGTAGCACATATTCCATGTGCTAGCTGTTAATGGTGTAGACATTAATAAGCTCTCCACCTCAGCTTCCACTGGCAGTGGTTCAGGGCACTAGGAGAGAGCCATTTAGTACAGTGTTATCAGTGTTGAAATGTCTAAAAGGTACACAGGAGAACCAGGGCCTGCTGCAGAAGGAAGTGCCATTTGAGGTGAGTCTTGGATATTAGTAGTGTGCTAGGCAGCCTGAAGAGAAAAGGACATCTGACAGAGATGAGTGTGTAGGTTAGGACATGTACTAGAGCACATCATGCTCAGAAAACCTCAAGGTATTTGGTGTCACTGGAGCAGAAAGTGTGTGTGGTAGCATGGTGGCAGAGGAGGTAAGGAAGGTGGGCAAGGATCGCTTCCTGATGGGCCTTGAATGCCTGCTAGAAAGTTGGTCATGCTGCTTTGACAGTTCGGGAAAGGGGGTTGTATAGTATTCAGCCACACAATGTGAGCAAAAAACAGGACATACACAGATGGGTAAGTATGACCTATTTTCACTTAATCTATTTTTTCAGGTGTTAGCTGTTAGGTAAGACTAAACTATGAATCAGACATTTGAAATTTTAGTACTTAAAAGGAAAAAAAAAAAACCATGAAAGTGCAAATATTTATTTTAATTCAGTAGTTCCAAAACTGCTGCACATCTGTCTCACTTGGGGACTTTGAAAATCTTCATAGCCAGGTCATTGTGTCTTGGGGCTGGAGCAAGGCATTGGTTTTAGGCAAGACTCTCTGAGGATTCAGCATACAACAGTGTTTGGAGGCCACTGCCTTAACTTCCTAGGCATCCAATTTGATCATCATGAGGAATAATAATAATGGATTGAAGCACAGCACATGTACACACTTACGTGTACTTTCACTCCTTATGTGAAATTGTGAGGGTTCGAAAATCATCATATTAAAGATAAATAGATAATCACCTTGTCCAGAAAATTGATATAGGGTCAAGGCTTTTGCTATATGAATTCTATTTTGGAGTACTCAAAAGTTGCTTAAAATTTTTATGACAGTATCCTAGCTAACATATGCAGAAGTGATAACAGAATTTGAAAATCATCAGTAGCTCCTAATGAAATAATAACTGCGGTGAGGGTCGTCTGTGGAGGCTGAAACCATTAATTTAAGATCAAAACATTCTCTGAACAATCTTGGATCACCAAAAGTGGGTCAGTCGGAAATTATGTGCCTCCTAATGTAATAGGAAGCTAAAAAAATTGAACTGAAATCTGATTAATCCTCCAGATCTAACTTCCAGTTTAAAGGAAATAGGAAGGGTACAGGAAGATGTTAAATACTGTCAGAAGGAAATAATTAGCCAAGTGGAGAATGTAAGGAAATCTACAGGATGAATAGCTTGGCTTCGTCAACAAAGAAATGTCTCAGGGAACAGAAAAAGCAAAGAGGCAGGAGGAAGGTTACCTGGATTACAAGAGACTTAAATGTGGTGTGCTAGGGCAGGCCTGTAATCCCAGCGCTGGGGGAGCAAGAGGCAGGAAGACTATAAGTTCCAGTTGCACCTGGGCAACTCAGAGAGACCCTTTCTCAAAATTTAAAAATTTAAAAAGTGGGAGACACAACACTAAAAGAAAAATGTAAAGCCCATCTGGATGCTAATTAAAATAAACCAACCTGTAAAAAAGCTGTTTTGTGACAATGAGATAAATATGAATATATACTATTAGAGAATATTGAGGGGCCATTGTTAGTCTTGTTATGGGCCCTGTGCTAATGATAAAGGAAAAATACTCTTATTTGCTGAAATACCTAATGAGTAAAATATCTTGTAGTGGCCAGTCAGTAATGGGGCAGATCAAACAAGATGGGCAAAATGTTGATAGTTGTGGAAAGGTGTAATAGGAACTGGGGATTCATTGGGCTATTGTCTGTAGATTTATACATGTTTGTAAATTTCCATTATGAAGTATGAAATTGAAAGTTCTTATGTAAAGAACTAGTCATTTCTAATCAGTCAGTAATTAAAGGTCTGTGTCCCTTTCTTTGCATCAGTATAGATAAGTATGAAAATCCTGGACACGTTTTTTTATTTGATACTTTTTAATTAGGCCAACTTTAAAGAGACCGTAATTAGTAGTTGATTAAACATGAGCTCTTTGGCAGTAAATTTCATTAGTAAAATTTGTCTTCTCAAACTGGATTTTCATGAAGTTCAGATTTCATAAAACAGCGTGAAATACTTTTCAGTGTATTTTTTCATATTTTTCATTTTCATAATAAATTTTCTTCATCACTTCCAGGAATAATTTCATAAGAATGCCTTTAGAGGACTCTGCTTTTAAAACATAAAATCAGGTACTGCGAGCGTCTTCAGTTTTATGTTTAATTGACCATTTATCACATCTGTCCATCGGGAGTGGAGGGGTTTGGGGGTAAGGGGAGAGAGGACCGGACTAGGATGTGCTTCCCTCTGATTTGGTTCTCAGTTCCTTTGTTCATTCCAAGAGCCTGCATTTCCTTGACTGAGTGCAAGGCACCTCACTCAACCTAGCGTGGAGAAGGGCAAGACAGGCATGTGCTTGGTCTGCTGCAGTCCTGGCCCTGACTGGGAGGAGGTTGGAGCTGCTTTTGTCTGTGTGCTAAGTGCCACAAGTAGATATGGTTCTGTGAGAGGAGGATCTCTCTGAGAAGGGGTAGGGAGGGCACCCTAAGTGTGCAAGAAGAGGGGAACCAGCTACTCAGGTGTGAGTGGCAAGACAAACAGCATCCTGGAAGTTGATGGGTGGAGCCTAGAGCCTGGTGCAGTGGGCACTGGCCACAATGGGAAGACACTGCACATTTCCAAAAATTTGCTGTGAAATATTTCACATATATAAAATATATGTGTTATGGTTTGTATCTAGTATGTGCCCCCAAAGCCTTATGCAGTCATGGGGCAGGCTTCTAGAGTTAGTGATTAATTCGTGGTCCAATCCTAGGATTATGGGTATGATAACTACACCCACCCTGAGGCAGACAGCCTGAATGCAGTAGAGGAGAGGAAAAAGGATTGTTCTCGCTGCTCCTCCCCTTTTGCTCCTGCTGTTTTGCTGTTTTCTGCTGCCATGAATCACTGCCCTCTGCCATGTGTCACCCTGCCTTGGAGCTAGCTGAGTATGGCTGAAACTGCCACACACTGTGAGCTAAATAAACCTTTCCTTCCTTAATTGTGGGTGTCACATGTCTCAGTGTACCAATGTCTCAGTATTTTGTACCAGCAATGAGAGAAAAGTAACTGAGTATGTAAAGTATAGAAATGATACCATGGACACTTGCATGTTTGTCAGTTAACTTAAGATATTGGGACTCCCTGAGGATCCTTTTCTAATCCTGTCCTTCCTCTCCTTCTCTTTACCCTTCCTCCTTCCCAAGAGTAACCACTGTCCTCAGTTTTCTATTCGTATTTTCTTAGCTTGTCTTTTTTCCTTTTGCCACATATGGATATATTTTTAAGCCCTGAACTATATAGTTTTGCATAATTTTGATCTTTGGGTGATAGAAATCACCATGGATGCATAACATAATGCTGAGTGAAGATGGTGAGCTGCAGGAGTCACCTAATATGAAACCACTGAAAGCCTGAATGTGTAAATATTTTGATTCAGCATGGATAGTGACTAGAAGTAAATGAGAATCTGTGGGAAAGCAGTCAGAGGGATGTGAGAGTCTGGATGGGCTGATGGTTGTGGCCTCTTTAGAAAGATAGACGCCCTTAGCCCTGTTCCCTCAGGATGCTACCTTCTAAATCTTTGCCCCTGCTTTCCCATGGACACAGCAAGCTTGTTTCCTTCTTCAGTTGTTCCTGTTTCCTCTACTTGAAGCCTTCCTTTCAGCTCAGTGCTCTAGTCTGATCACACTCGGGTCTCTGTTACGATAGGTCTTCCCTGATCATTGTATTGAGACATTCTCGCATGCTCTTGCCTCCTTACCCTGCTTTATTTTTGTAGTTTTAAACAGTTATCGCTTGAAGTTACACATTTATTTATAGGTGTCTTCTGTTAAAATGTTAGGGCCATGAGGGCAGGTCTTGTCTAACGTTGTAGCTGTCTCCTGTTTGTCTTTTTTTTTTTTGTCTTTTTGAGACAGGGTCTCGCTGTACAGTTCAGGCTGGCCTTGAGCTCAGTTTTGTAGCCCAGGCTGGTCTCGAACTCTCACCGATCCTCCTGCATTAGCCTCCCGAGTGCTGGGATTATAGGCATGTGCCACCACACCCGGCTTCCTGCTTGTCTTATACACAGTGTGTGTTACCAAATGTTTTCCAACTAGGTGAGTAAATTGGCTTGAGGCTGGGAAAGTGGAATTCAGTCTTCTCTTATCAGTTTTCTTCTCAAACATCTCCATGACTGAACTTTTTGAGAGCTTGGGCTCAAATGCTCTTCATATTAGCGGTTTCCATATTTCAAACTCAGCATGTATAAATTACACATTATCTTTCTCTATCCTTCCTTTTAAAAATTAATTAATAAATTTATTTGGTACAGGGTCTCGCTACACAGCTGAGACTCAGCAAAATCCTCTTGTTTCAGCCTCCCCAGTGCTGGGATTATAGGTGTTTGCCACCACAACTGGTTTCAGTAGCCAGCTCAGTGTGGGACTAGCACAGCATGTGGTACTAGAGATCCAACCCAGGTCCTTGTACTTGCCAGGCAGGCGCTTAGACTGCCAAGCTATCTCCCCGGCCCCATTTTTGTTAATGATACATCACTAAAGGTTCCCGGAACCTTTGTGTTACATTGTAGTGTTCAAGCCCTAATCACTGCAGTGCTGTATGTCTGGCTTTGTGTCCTTAGGGACATCTCTGGTTATTGTTTCACCTCTGTTTCTGCCTGCTGATCTTTTAGTCAGTCCTCAAGGCCCTGCTTGAATCATCTCCTCTGGATATCAAGCTGACTTTTCCATCACAGCACCCCTGTTGCACTGCATTTATGTGTATGATTGCTCTTTGATTAAAATATCCTAATATTTTAAACACAATAAAGTATTGATTGATTGAGTTGTCTCTTAATTCCTTTATTATTCTAATTTGTTAAACCTTTCCATTGTGTTTGCCTTAGAGACTTAATCTTGCTACTTTGTTGTTTGACAGACCAGACAGTGGGCAACAGTCACTGTGACCAGAAAGTTTTCTTACCTGGCATCATTTGTTCTCTGATGTTTGGGCTTTCCGAACTGATGTACACCTTACAGTATTGAGATGAGCAGTCATAAGGTTTTGGCTCCAGCCTCACTGTGGAAAAATGTGGGGCAGCAGAGCCCAAGCTGAGAGAGTTGGTCTTTAGTTAGCAGTACTTAGCAATGATGCAGGTTGTGAAGGTAAATTGAATTAGTTACAAATCTTAGCCAAAAGTTATTGAGTTTCTGTTTTCACTGTGATGAGCCTGTGTGTACTCAAAACTCAACGATTTTGCTTGTGAAGGAGTCTCCAATACCTAGTGAATATGGTAATTATTTAATATTACTTTTAGTAAAATGTGTAAATGCTGCATTAGTGGTAGGTGCAAGCCAAGATGGGAGCACAGAAGGGATCATTTGGCTGAAGTGCTTGCCAGGAAGGCTTAGTTCCTAAAGGGTTTTTTGGGGACACATCTTGAATGATAAGTGAGGATTTAGGAGTGGACAAGGCCTTTACAGTCTTGGATATGGATAATTCATGGAAGTGGAATTCCTCTAGGCCTGGTGTAGCTCTAGTGAAGAGTAAGGCCACTAAGGGCAGGGCTTATGTTTTTGATATTAGAGCCCCATGAGACCTACAAACTCTGACTTACCAGTGCCTTCAAGCAGCTTGTTGTCTACCAGACAGTCTGGCATAGCAATTAAGAGTAGGCTCTGCAATTAGGCTGTGTAGATTTAGATTTCAGCTCTTTACCTAATTAGCCTGGGGACCATGAACAATGCTTAAGGTATCTGAGCCTTGGCATGGAAGTATTTACTTCATAGAAATAAACATTACATGAGATAAAATAATAATGTTAAGTTTTGCTTAGAATGTCTGGCACATAGTAATCAATACAGATTCCTTTGTTTTGTTTTCAGTGCTGAACATTGAACCCAGAGAAGCTAAGCTACATCCCCAGGGCTATTTATTTTGATTTTTT
>PVJA010017606.1:8130-41474 GCA_004027025.1 Myocastor coypus | reverse complement strand
TCTCTCTCTCTCTCTCTCCTTTCTTTCTTTGGAACTGGGGATTGGACTCAGGTCCTTGAGCTTTCCAGGCAAGTGCTTACTCTACTGAGCTATCTCCCCAGCCCCTTTAAGAGATTTTCTAACCTTTTTTTTTTTTTGTCTTTTTGAGACAGGGTCTCACTATGCAGGCTGGCCTTGAGCTCACTTTGTAGCCCAGGCTGGACTCGTACTGATCCTCCTGCCTCAGCCTCCCAAGTGCTGGGATTACAGGCATGCGCCACCATGCCTGGCTTTTTCTTAAGAGATTTTCTTTTTTGGGGAGGAGGGATTCACACTTTAAATTTATTTGTTTTTCTTGTAAGCAAATAATTGGTGAAATAATGCAACACCTTAAATTCCAGAAACGGCATGGTTCTCACCCTCCTGTGAATAGGGTACATGATCAATTTATTATATAGGATTAATACGAATTCATGCTATTTGTGTTATGTTGAAACATTAAAGTTCTTTCTTTCTTTCTTTCTTTCTTTCTTTCTTTCTTTCTTTATGTGGGACCGGGATTCAAACTCATGACCTTGTACTTGCCAGGCAGGCACTTGTGCCATGGAGCTATCTCCCCAGCCCCAAACAACCCAATTTATGTTGAAGTAGAAGTATAATAATCCTTAAATGTGACCAAATCTATGCAAGATGTAAGAGTTGGAATCCATTATCTTGGGACTTTGCACTGTAGCGTCATACTGTCTTCCACCCATCCTTATCAGTCTCATTCTTAGTATGACGAAGGGATTTCCGATCTTTATCAGCTCTCCATGAGGCCTTTTCCACCTTCTCTTTCTGTTTTTTTTTTTTTTAATGATTTTTTTTATTTTTTATTTTATTTTATTTATTTTTTCTTGTTTCAGAACCTTTGTTTGTTTATTCACTCATTTTTATGGCCGGCTCAGCCCGCCCCGAGGCCAGGGCTGGCGCAGCATGTGGTGCCAGGGATCGAACCGCGGTTGCTGAAGCCGCCCAAGCTTCCCCAAGCAGGTGCTTTAGACCACTGAGCCATCCCGCTGGGCCCCTCCACCTTCTCTTTCTTGCTCTGTTTCTTTCCCTTTCTCAGTCTCAGTCTCTTGACAGAGCTGGGGGAGGAACAAAATGAGGAGAGTCCTGCTCTTCTGTCCCTCATTTTTCCTGTCAGCAGCTTGTCTCTTAAGAGCTTACTTCATCATGTTCTGATCTGAGAGGTGGCCCTCTCTGGGCTCAGTCATCTCTAAGGTCGCTGTTCTTTTAAATCATACCGATCCTGATGACTGTCATCTGGATCCCTGTCAGCTCAACAACTTGAATCTCTCCAGCTCAAAGATTCTTCACCTGGTCCTCACGACCCACGTCTTGCTCTCTGTCCCATTCTTGGTCAGGGTCTTTGTCATTCTCTTCACAATCCTGACTATCTCTATCCCTTTCTTTGTCCCTATCCCAGTCACATTCTTCTGATGGTCTTGATTCTCGAGGTGGGCCCCAGCTCTCCTCTCTGGTGTTTTCCTTCTCTCCATCCACCTGGCCTTAGCACATGGTCTTCAGGGACCGGGTCTAGAGAGCCGACCATCATCCACGTTTCTCCAAGGGCCCTGTCATCATCTGCACCATGCCTAGAGACCTGATCACCGTCCGCATTCCTCTGTGGCCCCCCAGCCATGGTCCAGGCCCCTCCTGGAACCCCATCCTTGTCAGCACTAGGCCAGGATGACCGCTCGCCATCCACGCCTCCCACCTTGGCGCCAGTCCTCCTCCCTCCCACGTCTCAGTCCTCTGTCCTCATCTGCTATCTGCCAACTTCCTCTGCCAACATCATCCAGTCCGCATCTAGGTGGTCTGTCCTCATCCGTGTAGTACCAGCTGGCCCTGCCGTCATCATCCATGCACCTGGGAGTTCTGTCATCCTCTGCATTACACCAAGGTTGGTCATCCATTCCACGGCAAGGGAAGATGTTCTTAGGTACATTAAGTATTCAGTGCTCACAAATATCCTTTCATTTTGTAAGTAAACTGAAAAACTATAGATTTGAGAAAGGCAACACAGTTACAGTTGGATGAGGTTGCTATAGTGGCTACTTAGCGCTTGCCTCTGCTGCGTTTCTACACTTAGTCTTGCACTGTCTCTTCTGTGACATGAAGTTCATGTTTTCAGTCTTATATAAAGCTCATGTGTATTGACTTTGGCTTTCAAAAATTCTAATATTTATGGAACTTTTTGTGATAGGTACCACTGTAGTTAATTTACATACTGCAGAATATATGCTGTTTATGGGTGATCAAATCAAAGCACAAGATGATTAATTTGTCAGAGAATCTCATAGCTCATAAACTTGGAAGCTCATGAAACATATTTAGGAATGGAACTTGACAACCTTGTGGCTAGAAATGGATATACACTATTGAGATAAATGCATAGCTATATTAGTAAATATCAGATCGAAATCTATTCAGTAACACGGGGAGTGGTTAGTCTTTTTGTATTTCGATTTCAAAAAATGATGCTATAAATCATCAAGTCAAATAGGCAAAACTAAATTAAAGCCTTAAATACTGTCATAGGGAAGCTAGATGTGGTACACACATGCAATCCTAGTACTGCGGGAGACTGAAGCAGGCGGATTGCAAGTTCGAGGCCAGCCGAGGCAATTTAGTGAGACCTGAAAGAGAGAGGGGGGGGGCTAGAGATGTAGCTCTTTTGTGAAGGCTCTGAATTTAGTTTCCTATATTCCCCTAACCCCTAAAAGAAAAGAAGTCTTTAGTGCAAAAGCATAAAAACTGGGGCTGGGGAGATAGCTCCATGGCACAAGTGGCTGCTTGACAAGTGCAAGGTCGTGAGTTTGAGCCCTGGTCCCACAAAACAAAACAAAACAAAACAAAACAAAACAAAACCATAAAAACTTCTGTACTAGGGGCTAGTGAGATGATTAAGCAGTCTAAAGCACCTGCTTAGGAAAACTTAGGCAACTGCAGGGACCATGGTTTGATCCCCAGCACCACATGCTGTGCCAGCCCCACCTACTCCCAGGGCAGGCTGAGCCGGCCTTTTTATTTATTTATTTATTTAAAGTTTATTTATTTATTTATTTGTTTGTTTGTTTGGTGCAAGGGATCGAACTTAGGACTTTATGCTTGCCACACAGGCACTTATGCTGCTGAGCTATATCCCTGGACCATGAGCCGGCCTTTAAAAAAAAAAGAAAGAAAGAAAACTTTTGTACTAAAACATAATGTTATAAGGCTAACCATACAGTGGAAACTATGAAAATACTTCTTGATTGAATGAGTTTATAATTCACAAAACCTGGTTTTAAAAAGCTGTTAAGGGAGCTGGGGAGATAGCTCCGAGGCACAAGTGCCTGCTGGGCAAGTGTAAGGTCGTGAGTTCAAACTCTGGTCGTTCCCCCCCCCCCCAAAAAAAAAAAAGCTGTTAAGGGCTGGCCAGATAGCTCAGGGGATTTAAGCTTCTGTTTAGGCAAATGCAGGCAGGGGTGAGGGTTTGCCTGGCGTGTGCCTGTAATCCCAGTGCTTGGGAGGCTGAAAATGGGAATCACTATCAGTCTACTCTGTGTAGTGAGACCCTGTAGACTCTGTGCTAAATACATTAAAAGAAAAAAAAGAAAAAACTATTAATGAGGGCTGGAGAGATAGCTTGGCGGTCTAAGTTCCTGCTGGCAAGTGCAAGAACTGGTGACACATGCCTGTAATCTCAGTGCTGAGGAGGCTGAGATAGAGGATCATTATGAGTCTGAGCTGTGTAGTGAGACCCTGTACCAAATAACTAACTAAATGAATTAAAAAGTTAATTGGTAATGATGAATGCCTCTTTCCAACCTCGAGTGCCCCTAGTTATAAGTCATATTTATTAAGATCCAGTTCTTCCCCACTTGGCATCTATGAGATCTAGATAACAGAGTATTGTGTGTCTGTTCCTGACATCCCTACAAAGGTGTCTTCTCACCTGCGAGAGTTCTGTTCACTGACCAGTGCCCTGTCAGGCTTCTCCAGAAGTATTAATCACTGGCTGATAGCCAGGTTTTCTGGAACAACCTGAAGGAAAGAAGCTCTCATTTTCTCTATCATGCTCTTTTTTTGTTGTTTGTTTGTTTGTGTTTCTGGCACAGCATGTGGTGCCAGGGATCAAACCATGGACCTGCATTGCCTAAGCTTTCCTAAGCAGGCAATTTAGACTGCTGAGCCATCTCACTAGCCCCTCTCTATCATACTCTTATTGTTTGTTTATGTATTTTTGTGGCTGGCTCAGCCTGCCCTGAGGGCAGGGCTGGCGCAGCATGTGGTGCCGGGGATTGAACCGTGGTCCCTGCAGCTGCCTAAGCTTTCTTAAGCAGGTGCTTTAGACCACTGAGCCATCCTGCCGGGCCCCGCTATCATACTCTTAATGGGATTCTTTCTTTCTTTCTCTCTCTCTCTCTCTCTCTCTCTCTTTCTTTCTCTCTCTCTCTCTCTTTCTCTCTCTCTCTCTCTCTCTCTCTCTGTCTCTCTGTCTGTCTCTCTCTCTCTGTCTCTCTCTCTCTCTTTCTTTCTTTCGAATGTGTTTGGTACAGGGTCTCACAGTACAACTTGATTTGTAATGATCCTCCTGTTTTCAGCCTTCCCAGTGCTGGGATTGCAGAGGTGCAGCACCACACCTGGTCTCAGTGGCTGGCTTAGCACACCCAAGGGCAGGGCTGATGCGGCATTCAGTGCCAGAGATTGAACCCTGGTTCCTGTGCTTACCTAAGCAGGTGCTTAAGTTTGCTGAGCTATCTCACTGGCCCTGGATTCTTTTTCATTATATGATTCATTATTGTGAGCTAATGTCTTACATGCCCCTGCCCCTTTTTCTTTTTAAAGATTTTTATCTTATTGGTACATTTTAGATATGCTTAGTGATACCATTCACTATAGGGAGTTTGTACCTGTAGATAGTATACCTTGCTTCTCTTTTCCTTCTTCTCTCCCTTCAGTCCAACAACAGGGTGCTGGTTTTGAGTTACCCCAGAATGTTAGTGACGTATATTCATCCCAGATCTGAAAATATTTATCAATGAATTGGTGCTTATCTTTTTTTTTTTTTAAGAATTTTTTATTTATTTATTTTTTTTTCTCATTTCAGAACCTTTGTTTGTTTATTCACTCATTTTTATGGTTGGCTCAGCCCGCTCCGAGGGCAGGGCTGGCGCAGCATGTGGTGCCGGGGATTGAACCGGGGTCCCTGAAGCCGCCCAAGCCTTCCCAAGCAGGCGCTTTAGACCACTGAACCATCCCGCTGGGCCCTGATGCTTATCTTTTATCCTGGGAGTTACTGTTAGGAGCCTGGGATAGATCAGGATTTCTATTTTTCCATATCTAAATATTAATAGTGACTAGACGAAAGTTCTTCCTGTGGTCTTTTGATAAATAATCACATTTATTGGCCAATAAGAGACATTAGATAAAGCTTTGAAGTTGTCACTGTACCTTGACATTTTTATATAAAGTTGTAAAGCTTTGTCTAATCACCATCCTGCGGTGGGGATACCCACCATGGAGTTCATGTGCACCAGAGTGGGTAATCTGCCACAAGCAACAAGTGTCTTTATTTTTGACATATTTCTGGGACTAGTTGACAGAAACAGTCGTTTCTCTATTGAAGAATGGTTTAAGGGTTAAAAAAGATTGACTGTGATTTTGGCAGATGTAGCTGTAAGAGGACATATTTAAATAGGACAAAGCTTCCCTAACTTATCTTGGAAAAAATTAAAACTAAGCTTCATTTAATTCGTTAGAAAGTTTTCAATTAGCAATAATTGTACCACAGGTCAGCCTTACTGGCTCTGATTTTGTTACTGCACAAAGCTAATTTCCTTAGACTGAAAACTAGAGATCGACTATGTGGAATTTAGGCTGCTCAGGACTCTGAAGAGAATGACATTGGTTGATACTCAACTTTTTACCTGGAACACTGGGCAGAGAGGATCAGATAATCTCTTTTGTATTTTTCTTGTTATCATGGTAGATCAGTTTATGAACATTTTGTAGCAAGCATAGGAAAGGACGTGGAATTGTCTGGACAAGAGCAACAGAGGAGGGAATACCATTGTTGTGTTCATGTGATTGGTGATGGTAGAGACATAGATGATCTTGATGCTCTTGTATATTTTTAGAATGTTCATATAATCAGAAAAATCAAATAGGCACGGGGACTGGGGTTCGATCCCTGCTGTTAGGCCAGCCCCACACCTAGGATGTGTGTGCTGAGCTGCTACTGAGACTGGGTGTGGTGGTGCTTTCCTATAATCCCAGTGCTTGGGAGGCTGAAAACAAAAGGATCACTAGGAGTCTGAGCTGCATAGCAAGACCCCATACCAAATACATTAAAAAAAAAAAAAAAAGAATACTTTTGCAGATTATCAGCTACTCTAGTTAGACTATTAATGTTAAATTTTTGGAATCTTTACATAAAATTCTGATGAAAGTAAACTTTCTTTCTGTACATTTATTAACCTATTAGTTTTGCTTTGGGAAACTATTCTGCAGTTTTTTTGTAATCTGTGTGCAAACTTGGAATTAGCTGAAAGATTACTACCGACGACGACTAAATAGTACTGCAGAAATGATTTTAGCGCTGGGCGTGGTGGCTCACGCCTGTAATCCCAGCACTTGGGAGGCTGAGGCAGGAGGATTGCTGCGAGTTCGAGACCAGCCTGGGCTACAAAAGTGAGCTCAAAGCCAGCCTGAACTGCACAGTGAGACCCTGTCTCAAAAAGCCAAAAAAAAGAAATGATTTTAGCAGGGGAAGTTAATGACTAAGTGCATTTATTGGGTTCCTAGGGTGGTTAGGAGAAGGAGGACTATGGAAAGTGTAGTCAGTGGAGGAAGCTCACACTGCAGTTAAAATTTTCAAGTACACATGATTACCATATAGATTGTTTTTAGGATGGGATCGAAGCCAGGCTTCGCGCATGCTAAGCAGGTGCTCTCTCAGTGAGCCACATCCTGAACCCCACTTTACCCTCTTACTGGATGAGGTGCTGTCTTTTTTTCTCCACCCACATCGCAGTGCAGAAACACTACTGTGTATTATCCACCCTGCTGCTGTTCCATGTGGTGTGGGACTCTCTTGCTGTTAGGGCAGGGACTTTCCGTGAATTTACTGCCATCTTTGGAACATTCCATTTCCTTGTATAAAAGAGAATGGTTGCATGAGGGGAAGAGTTTTCCTCTCTCCTTCCTTGGGAGTTTCTTTCATTTTAGCAAGTCCACATTCTCTGCATGCCAGGGACCACATCCACTTCCCAAACACTGCTTACTTTGTTGTTCTGTTCTGGTTTATTTCCTTCTTTTGTGCGCAGCAGTACCGGGGATTGAAACTAGGGTTGTCCCCAGACCTGCCCCCTTTAAATTTTAAGATAAGTTTGCCCTACTGAGTTTCCCAGGCTTAGCTCAAACTTGCATTTGTCCTGCCTCAGCCACCCGCCATGCTGGGATTACAGGTTGGACCATTTTGGTATTTCTTTGTCCTCACAAAATCCATTGACCTATGTAATAGTAAGTCCGAATTTAGCTTCCATGCTTACATTCCTTTCTGTTCTCAGAAATATTTCAGTTCCTTTTTGTTAACATCTATTGATAGTGCTTTTTTTTTTCTTTAGTATAATGATCCATACTTTTTTTTTTTTTTTTTGTCTTTTTTTTTGAGACAGGGTCTCACTATGCAGTTGAGGCTGGCCTTGAGCTCACTTTTGTAGCCCAGGCTGCTTGAACTCACACCGATCCTCCTGCCTCAGCCTCCTGAGTGCTGGGATTACAGGCATGCACCACCACGCCTGGCTAATGATCCATACTTAAAAAAAAAAAAAAAAGTGAAAAAGTCAGTGAGGAAAAGTAGGCATGGTGGTACTTGCCTGTAATCTAGCACTCGGGAGGCTGAGGCAGGATTGAAACCAGCTTGGGCTACAAAGTGAGTTCAAGGCCAGCCTGGACTATGCAGTGAGACTGTCTCAAGAAAGAAAAACAAGCATATGGTCCCATGTTCGATCCCTAGTATCAAAAAATAAAATAAAAAATTTTAAAAAGTAATCATTATTTTTTTTTAAGAATTTTTTTTAATTTTTTATTTGTTTATTTTTTTTCTTGTTTCAGAACCTTTGTTTCTTTATTCACTCATTTTTATGACCGGCTCAGCCTGCCCTGAGGACAGGGCTGGCGCAGCATGTGGTGCCGGGGATCGAACCGCGGTCCCTGAAGCCGCCAAAGCTTTCCCAAGTAGGCGCCTTAGACCACTGAGCCATCCCGCCAGGCCCCAAGTAATCATTATATACTACAAGCATACATCAAAATTTTTAAATTTTAAAAAGAATGATATATATAGAAGTCACTGTCAGAGAAGTTGAAAATGATTTCAGAGTAGAAACCAACCATATTCCCTTGGACCACTACGTATTTTTTTTTAAGGTATTTAGTATAAGGTCTAGAGAGTCTCACTACACAGGTCAGACTCGTAATGATCCTCCTGTTTTCAGCCTCTCACATGCTGGGATTATAGGTGTGCTCTACCATGCCAGTCTCAGTTGCATTTATTTATTTATTTATTTGGCATTATTTTTTGACATTATTTTTTTTTAACTTTTACTTATTTTAAACTTTTACTTATTTTATTTGTTTATTTATTTTTATGGCCGGCTCAGCCTGCCCTGAGGGCAGGGCTGGCACAGCATGTGTTGCCGGGGATCGAACCGCGGTCCCTGCAGTCGCCTAAGCTTTCCTAAGCAGGTGCTTTAAACACTGAGCCATCCTACTGGGCCCATGCTTGACATTATTATGTTTGTAAATTCTCTACATGGTCTGAAGCAGTGAACTTCCAGAAACTTTGAATGATGTGTGGGGAATGTGTGTTCTGCTGTGGCAACTACACGCTGCTTTGTGGTTTCATGTAGAAAATAGTATGAGGGATTATGTGGCCCTGGGTGATATTATTTTGTGTTAAGGTCTTTGGTGTGATTTACATTGTGTTTGGGTCTCTTATTTCTCTCTCCTGTCTTTTTTTTTTTTTTTGTCTTTTTGAGACAGGGTCTCGCTATGCAGTTGAGGCTGGCCTTGAGCTCACTTTTGTAGCCCAGGCTGGTCTCAAACTCGCACCAATCCTCCTGCCTCAGCCTCCTGAGTGCTGGGATTACAGGCGTGAGCCACCATGCCCGGCTCTCCTGTCTTTTTGAGAGAAGGTCTCTCTATGCAGTTCAGGCTGGCCTTCAGCTCACTTTGTAGCCCAGACTGGCTTTGAACTCACAATGGTCCTCTTGCCTCAGCCTCCCAAGTGCTGGGATTGTAGGCCTGTGCTGCCATGCCTGGCCTGAGTTTCTGTTTCTTAAGCATTAAGATGTTATGACTTGGGCACAGGTTCATTACTCCAGGCTCAGCAGAAGTCACTTATATAATCACATATATTAATAGAATTTGATAATAGTTCCATAGGTTGAGTTAGCTAAAAAAAAAAAATTTTTTCTTTTAATCTATGAGCCAGAATTTGTTAGGCATAACAGAAGCCAGTTCTTTAAATCTCTTTTTAAACCATTTTTATCAACAACTTTTGGCATGGTAGTACATGTGTTCATTACATATTCATATTTACTTCATAAGATAATTCTGAGTTAAATCCCTTATTTTGTTAGTTAATGTATGTATATGAAAATCTTAAGTGTTAGATTTTATTTAATTTGGGAAAAATATATAGCTACATTAACAAAATTGTTTTTTGGGGGAAGAAGGGTCTACAGGGTGTTCAGGGTCTTCAGGGTCTCACTGCTAGATCGGACTCATAGTGATCTGTCTATTTACAGACTCCCAAGAGCTGAGATTACAGGTGCAAAAGTGCCACCACGCCCAGTCTCAGCATTCTCTGGGAGCAGGGCCAGCGTGGCAGGCCTGGGGATTGAACCCGGCCCCTGACCCTGCATGCAGGCACTTTAATCTGCTGAATTATTTCTCAAGCCCTAACAAAATTTTAAAACTAAAATCGCCTCTTAACCTTTCTTTTTTTTTTTTTTTTTTTTTGTCTTTTTTGAGACAGGGTCTCGCTATGCAGTTCAGGCTGGCCTTGAGCTCACTTTTGTAGCCCAGGCTGGTCTGGAACTCACACCAATCCTCCTGCCTCAGCCTCCCAGAGTGCTGGGATTACAGGCATGAGCCACCACGCCCGGCTCTAACCTTTCATCTTTGCTGAAAAGCTGCAGTTCCCAAAACAGTTTGTATTCTAGTTTTTTTTTTTTTTCTCCTTCAGAATATTTATTGGGAGGGGCCCGGCGGGATGGCTCAGTGGTCTAAAGCACCTGCTTGGGAAAGCTTCGGCGGCTTCAGCGATGGTGGTTCGATCCCTGGCACCACATGCTGCGCCAGCCCTGCCCTTAAGGTGGGCTGAGCCGGCCATAAAAATGAGTGAATAAACAAAGGTTCTGAAACAATAAATAAATAAGTAAATAAATAAATAAATAAATAAATAAATAAATAAAATTTAAAAAATAAATAAAATATAAATAAAATATTTATTGGGAAAGAAAACTTCTGTCCAAGAGGGGAACAGAAGGAGGACCCTAGGGGTTTGCTGGGAAATTGCCTTTTTTAGGGGTCTTATAGGGCAAAGCCATGTGATAAGGTGGACCTAAGGTGAAACTAGGGGAACTTCCTTAAGGTGGTCATGAGGTGGGACAAAGTCATGGTTGACCAATGAGATTAACGAACATCACTGTTCAGGTAAAATTGATTAAATTGGGAGCAAATTAGGAAGCAAGTCACATAGCAAGCGGGCATGAATATGGAATAAGGGTTCTTTTTGTTGAGGTTGAGTTTCTGACTTATTTAGGCTCTTTTAGGGTGATAGATACTCATTTAGAATACCAATCCCTGATACTTAAACTTTGAGTGGGCAGCTGCATTTCTTTACTCTTTTAAGGTCTGGCCCACAGGTGGGGTGCCTGTCTCTTGCAAAGCTGTATAGTCAAGTTGCTTTCCATATTGCCCTCAAGGGCCTGGCCCTATCTGACTGCCTATAATATTTCTATCTAATTTGGCTGTCTACAGCATTCCCCCCTCTGAGGAAGTAACCTGAACAGCTGTGAGGGAATTATGGGCGATGACCACTCTGGCTTCTTCAGGATGAAAGGGGTTGTAGTTGTAATTGGCAGTCAGAGGTACTCTTCAGAGGTCTATCTAAAGGTCCTTGATAAGCCGGGCGTGGTGGCTCACGCCTGTAATCCCAGCACTCAGGAGGCTGAGGCAGGAAGATTGGTGCAAGTTCGAGACCAGCCTGAGCTACGAAAGTGAGCTCAAGGCCAGCCTCAACTGCATAGCGAGACCATGTCTCAAAAAGACAAGGCCCTTGATAGATGCCAGGCACTTTTATTTTGGGTAGACCTATAGCTTTTGAGTCTCTGTCCAGTGATCTTGGTGGATGACCTCCAATTAATTGATGCAGAAAGAAAAACTGATCTTTTAACCTGAAAGACACTTGGATGAGTTTGTATTCTCCAAAAACCAAAGAATGGATTTTAGGAATGAGACAGAGGTTTAGAATAGAATATTTAAGCCAGGCGTGGTGGCTGATGCCTGTAATCCCAGCACTTGGGAGGCTGAGACAGGAGGATCAGTGTGAGTTTGAGACCAGCCTGGGCTACAAACGTGACTGAACTGAACTGCATAGCAAGACCCTGTCTCAAAAAAAAAGACAAAAAAAAAAAAAAAAAAAAAAAAAAGAATATTTATTGGGAAAGAAAGCATCTGTCCAAGACGGGAACACAAGGGGGACCCTAGTGGGTTGCCTCTGTATTCTAGTTTGGCTGGGGATTCTGTTTTTGTAATAGGGCTGTGAACAAAACAGTAAAACCAGTTTTTATGTGGACATGTGTTTGTGTGCTTTTGTTGTTGTTGTTCTGTTCCTCACACTGAGCTACATCCTCAGGCCTCTTCCCCTACCCGCCTTTGGTTTTTCTTTTTTTTAATCTTTGTTTTTTGTGTTTTCCACATAGGGTCTTGCCACATAGTTCAGGTTGGCTGTTGCCTCAATTTCTCTTCTCACTGGGACAATGAGATAGGTTTATTTAGCTCACAGTTAGTGGAGGTGTCAGTCCATACTCACCTGGCTCCAAAGCAGAGAGGCACATGGCAGAGAGCAGCTGTTCATGATGTCCTCCCTCCCCTCCATACATTGTAGTGCAGATTCCCCACCCCAGGTTGGGTGGAGCACTCACACCTGCAATCCTACCTTTGATCAAGAATCAACCGCAAACTCCTGAAGCTGCCCCATGACTGTATGTGGCTTTGGAGGGACAACTAGACACAAGTTGTAACAGTTGTGAACTCACTGGATGAGTGAGGATGGCCTTGAGCTCAGCGATCCTTGTGCCACAGCTTTGTGAGTGCTGGGAGTACAGGTATGTGCCACCTGGTTTGGCTCTACCTCCTTTCCCTTTTGTATTCTTTATTTTGAGACAGTGTCTCACAACGTTGCCCAGGATAGGGTTGAATTTGGAAATCTTCCTGCCTTAGCTTGCTAAAGTGCTGGGATTACAGATGTATGCTAGCTGTGCCATGCCTGATATTGAATGAGTGAAGGAATAAAAATGTATAATCTTTTGCCATTTTAGGCAATATAGAAGTATATTAGTATATGATACATTGTTTATATGAGCTTTTAATGCCCGTTTTCCCTTGCCCTTAAGATTCTAGTGGTTATTAATTTAGGAATTTCCTTTTCTTCTTCTCTCTCCTTCCTCCTCCTCCCCCTCTTCCTTCCTTCCTTCCTTCCTTTCTCTTTTTCCCCTTCCCACTTCCCTTCCTCTTCTTCCTGCTCCTCCTTAATATATTTGATACAGGGTCTCACTGTGCAGCTAGGACTCATAGTGATCCTCTTGTTTTCACCCTCCCTAGTGCTGGGATTACAGGCATGTGCTACCATGCCTGATGTCAGTGGCCGGCTTGTTGCATCTGGGGGCCTCTGTGTGGGCTGGTGCAGCCTGTGGTGCTGGGGGTCAAACCTCAGTCCCTGTACTTGCCATACAACATTGGCTGTTCAGGTCTTTTTATTTTAGTGCTGGATGAGCAGGGCACTATCTGTGGTAAGCCAGTGTTCTGCTATTGGGCTACAGTCACAGCCAATGTCGAAAACCTGAATAATTTGTGAAAATTCTCTTACTAAAACTGGAGTTATGTTGAATCTTTCAAGCTAGTGAGAATAATTTTACAAGTACTTCTACCAAGTCCTCTCATCTGGATACCTATAGTTCTTTCCAAAGTCTAAGCTATCTTATTTTATTTTTTAATTTTTTTCTTGTTTCAGAACTTTTGTTTATTTATTTTTATGACTGGTTCAGCCTGCCCTAAGGGCAGGGCTGGCGCAGCATGTGGTGCGGGGGATCGAATCACGGTCCCTGCAGCTCCCCAAGCTTTCCTAAGCAGGCACTTTAGATCACTGAGCCATCCTGCCAGGCCCTTATTATTATTATTATTATTATTGTCTTTTTGAGACAAGGTCTCGTTATGCAGTTCAGGTTGGCCTTGAGTTCACTTTTGTAGCCCAGGCTGATCTCAAACTTGCAGGGGTCCTCTTGCCTCAGCCTCCCAAGTGCTGGTATTACAGGTGCGTGCTACCATGCCTAGCTAAAAGGTTGAGAACAATTTTTTGGGGGGGTGCTGGCTCAGGCTGCCTTTCCAGTGGGTCTGGGGATTGAACCACTGACCTCTAAGCATGATAGATTGCTGGCACAAGTGCTTAATCCACTGAGCTATCCTAACAGGTACCCCCACCACAGCTATTTTAAGTAGCTTGTCATTTGTGGAATCATACCCAAAGCTCTGGTCAGAGGTAGATGCTGCCTCAGGGTCCTTGAATTTGTGGACCTTTGTTTTTTCCTTGGTGTGTAGTAGTTCTTTGTGTTTAAATTTTAAGTAGATTTTATGTCAGTAGGTAAAGGTAAGTTGTTGGCATCATGATGTGTGTATTTTCCAGTTCTTTTGTACATTGGTTGCTTAAGATACTTTTAAAAAAAAAAAAGATACTTTTTTCTTTGAGTTTGGGTATTGCTATGTAGTTTAGACTGGCCTTGAACACACTGTATATTTCAGTCTGGCCTAAAACTAAAAGTGATCCACGTGCCTCAGCCTCCCCAGTGCTGGGATTACAGGCATACATTACCACATCTAGCGGAAATATGAATATTATTAATGTCTTTGAGGATTCCATATATGAACAACCCCCCCCCCCCCCCGTACTGGGGATTGAACTCAGGACCCTGCGCTTGCCAGGCAAGCACTTATTCTACTGAGCTATCTTCCTGCCCCTATAAAATTATTTGATATTATTTTGTGGGAGACAGTATTGGAAATTGAGCCCAGGGATCACTGATCTACATTTTCAGCCCTTCCTTACAGGTTTTGGAGAACCAGCCTTGCTATATTGCCCAGGCCAGGTTTAAGTTGAGGTCCTCCTGTTTTAGTCTCCCAAGTAACTGGAATTATAGGCATCCAGCCTGTCACATGGCTTTCATATTACCAATGAATCGATTCAGAAAGTTAGTCTAAATGTCGTGCTGTCCTCCTTCCCCTTTGAGTAAGAATTAACCAACAGGTTACCGCATATGGTGTGGGTTCATTGCTTATCTCCACTCCTTCTTCAGGGTGGGACCTCCGTAACTGTCTTCAGAGAAGGCTTTGTTTCACAGATAACTAAATACCCATCAGGGTTATAAAGCAGGTCTGTGTATCTAAATATGTCCATGTAGGTACATTCCTAATTGTCATCTAGGCTTTTACCCAGCAATTTGAATATCCTCAACTTTTTGTATGTGTCCTCTTAAGGTAAGCAGTCACATTGTACACGTTTTTCCTTTCAACAGGGGAAAATGCACCGTTGCCCTTTTGAATGAGACAGAATCGGTGTTGTCATATCTTGACAAAGAGGTAATTCACAGTCATCCTTATTTTGTGTTTTTTCTATTATTGAAGCTCATACCTATTTTCTTTAGTACTATTATTGTACTATTATAAAAGTGTTACAATAAAGATATAGTGACTAGAATGTGTTCTGGGAATTGTTCTTTCCTGGCTAAGTAAGGTAAGAGTAAAACTTTCAGTTACCAATTAAAGGCTTTATGAACTATATAGCACATGATTTAGATAAATACTTTTGGCTTCATGAAGTAAATGCTTTATTGTTACACTTGTTCTCCACTTCCCCTTTTTGGGGGTACTGGAGATCAAACTCAGGACTTTGCACTTGCCAGGCAGGTGCTTATGCCACTGAAGTATTTCCCTATCCCCTCTCCATCCCCCTCTGATGTGTACTAGGGGTCAAACCTATGGACAGATATTCCACAGTTGAGCTCCATCTATAGATAGATACTGCTTTATGAGACAGGGTCTTCCCACTGTGGTCTCAAGTGACTTATGTTACTTACCTTAGCTTATCAAGTGGGAGGCAAGTATGGGCCACTGCAAACAATTTTCACTTAAAAAAAAAAAAAAAAAAAAGGTTTTTGTCCTTTATTTGCATATGCCTGTGATTCCAACATTTGAGAGTGTGAGGTAGGAGGATTATTATAGCAGGTTTGAGACCAGCCTAGACTGCACAGCAAAACCTTGTCTCAGAAAAGAAACCAATCTGTGTCTCTGTCTTTGCAGGAGGGACAATAAAGAAAAGGAAATGCTTTCAGTGACATGTTTTATCAAATTGGAAAGCACTTTGTATCATTTGGTTTTGCTGTACAGTTCAGTGCGTGACCATCCTAGTCGTCATGAGAGACCTACACGAGAGATCTTTTATTCTTAGTTATATTATTGAGATTGGTATGTTTGGCATTAGAAACCTGAAGAACAAATTTATAATCTTTGTCTTTTTCATGTAACTGTATGGTTTTGTTTGTTTGTTTGTTTTTGGCGGGACTGGGGTTCAAACTCATGACCTTGCACTTGCTAGGCAGGCACTTGTGCCATGGAGCTATCTCCCCAGCCCCCCCCATAACTATTTGTTTTCGAGATTTGCACATTATCTATAATCTCCGCACTCAGGAAGTGGCACAAAAGGATCACAATTTTGAGCTAGACTCTGACTCTAGGAAAAGGGTAGGTATAGGCCAGTGTGGAGGCTCTTGGTCCTGCCTGCAAAGAGACCCTTCCTTTGCTTTTTGTAACTTCTGTGGTAGACTAAGTATAGCTAAGAATGTTAAGGCATGGCAAGGCCCCTCTTTAAATTGTAATGAATTATAATGTCATCTGTTTTTTTTTTTTTTTTGTCTTTTTGAGACAGGGTTTCACTGTGCAGTTCAGGCTGGCCTTGAGCTCACTTTTGTAGCCTAGGCTGGTCTCAAACTCGCACTGATCCTCCCATCTCAGCCTCCCGTGTGCTAGGATTACAAGTGTGGGCCACCACACCAGGTAGTCATTCTAATAAACTTTACAGATTAAAAGTGATGTGACATGCCTCTGCTTTAAATTCTGAGAAGTGAGACAGTGGTAACCTCTCGAGTTTCTGACTAATAATCCTTGATGCTTCATCTCCAAAGCACAACAGCCACACACACACACACACACACACACACCCTGAGTACATAGCATTGTTGTATATTTGTGCATACTTTTTTCTCTTTAGTATTTTAATTATGCACAAATGTCATGTTTGGCTTCCTTTTTAATAGTTGTTTAATCCTGACAGTGACCCATTGTTAAAATGCAGTAGCTTCTCATTAGATGGAGTAACTTTTTTTTTTTTTTTGGCAGGACCGGGGTTCAAACTCATGACCTTGCACTTGCCAGGCAGGCACTTGTGCCATGGAGCTATCTCCCTGGCCTCTAGATGGAGTAATTTTTTAATCCTGTCCTTAGTACAGTAGGTAAGCCTAAAGGAGAGAGGCTTTTGTAGTTTTCGACTTGTGTGGCTGGCCTTGGTGACGTGCCGATGGCAGGGAGAGGCCCTGCTGGGGTGACACAGAGTTTTGCTATAGATGATTTCTGGATCCTAACAGGAAGCAGGAGATAGGACTTCTTAGTTCATATTCCAGGGGCCCTGGGGAATTCGTCAGAAGCGTGGTGACCAGGTCATTTTTACCCAAGAGGCCCAGTGCCTCCCAGACACCTGAGGTTTTCAGGGGATCATTGCAGTGTATGCAGTGTGTGCTTGGTTGTGTTTATGTGCCTACTTCTGTACACACGTGTGTGCTTCAGAATAGAAAGGACTCTAGTCAGAGTACTTAATTAAACTGCTACAGGGATACAGACAGGTAGGCTCCCTTCTGAGTTTAGCTGTTGTATTGTAAATGTGTTATAAGTGTGCCTTTACAGTTTTTAAAGAAAATGTGTGAATGACATTTTAAGAGTAAGACTGCTTGGTATCCATAAAAGCGTCCCTGACATCTGGGGTAGATTTTATAGGTTGCGATATACAGTACTTGATTTTAGGAGTTTTATCTTGGAGTAATTTAACTTTGTTAATCAAAATTTTTAGAACAGTTAATGATTTTCTTTCAAGCTGAAATATGTAGTAAAACTTTATAGTCTTTTATCTAAGCTATTTATTTCAACTTTACTTAACACTGTTCTACATGACAGTAATGCCGTACATACACTCCTTAGAGATTTATGAAGTTATTTGCCGCTCTGAAGTGTATGTTTTTGTTATTGTGACATTGATTTTATTACCTTATAGGAAGTAGAAAGAATTGCTTACCAGGTATTCTCTGTCCCTTTTTCTAGGACGCTTTTTTCTACTCCTTGGTCTATGACCCCTCGGTGAAAACATTATTAGCGGACAAAGGTGAGATCAGAGTGGGCCCCAGGTACCAAGCAGACATTCCAGACATGCTCCCAGAAGGTACGTTTCCCTAGGCTCTCGGTCCCATGAAAACCTGTGTCTTGAAATTCAAAAATTAGTCTTGTCCTCTTACAGAAGCAGCAGAAACTTTTTAGCATGCTTAGAAGTTTTAAGTTTTTATAATTTAGAAACATAATAGCCATGGAAAAATTTTGTCTGATCATTTATTTATTTATGACTTCCTGTTCTTATGGCTGTATTTTCAAGTGCAGCTTTAGGATCGTTTGTGTTGGATTTGTGTCTCATTGTGATGTGCTTGCCCCTGAGATTCTGGGCTGTTGGGATCATGGGTCCCGGGTGGCCTTGGAGTCTCAAAATCACTGAGATTCTGACCTGGGTAGTATGTATACCGGAAGAATTTAAAGGCTTGCACCTAGTCTTCTTTTTCAAACTGGAATCACACACTATAATCTTTATTTTTTAACATTTTAACACTGCTGCGCTCAATGACACATGCATGTGATCTCAGTTGAGAGGATGAGGCAAGAGGAGCGAAACATGCTGACCAACCTGCGCAACGTAGTGAGACCTTGTCTCAAATGAAATGTAAGAAAGGTGTACTCAGTGCAGGGGCCTTGGGGGTGCTCCCTGAGGTTAGCAAACCCAACAACAGTCATTGGAAGCAGAGCACCATCTTGTTCTCTGAATAACTACTACAAAGTATCCTACTGTCTCATTAAAACTGTTTCATTGCTATTTTATCTTTTTTTTTTTTCCTTAAAACGAACTAAAAGAAAAGAAAGAAAGTAAAACTCCAGGTAAGGCAATGGGTGGCCGCCCTTCATGCCTGCTGACATGAGCGCTCAGAACATTCCTTCTCCTTCACACTCGGCCTTACGGTCCATGTACTCCCAGTGCATGTTATGTTCTGCAGCTGCTGCTTTTGGTTGCCTTTGGGTGTCCACTTACCGTCTATCTGTGAGTTGAGAGGCTTCACAGTGACTTCAGCAATTGCTCTTGTGTCGCCTTGATGGACTGTTAATTTCCTTTCCTATTCTCCCAATGATAGGCATTTACACTTTCATGTTAGAAATTATTCTGGCAGATAATGTATACATATATCTGTGACACAGCGATACTTAATGTATACATATATCTGTGACACAGCGATACTTTTCAGTGTAACTCGCTGGAAGTGAAGTGGTACACTGTGCCCTTCGATGCTGGAGCCAGAAGCCTGGGCCTGTGCCCTGCAGCTGTGATCCTTAGATGTGCCGTGCAGTTGGCTGCGCTTGTGCCCTCCCCTCCTCCCCATTGTTCTTGTTTTATATTTTAGGTTTTTTTATTTATATTTTTATTTTTTTCTTGTTTCAGAACTTTGTTTATTTATTTTTATGGCTGGCTCAGCCTGCCCTGAGGGCAGGGCTGGCGCAACATGTGGTGCCAGGGATCGAACTGTGGTCCCTGCAGCCGCCTAAACTTTCCTAAGCAGGCGCTTTAGACACTGGGCCCCTATATTTTAGTTTTTAAATGTTGTGATTGTTCTCGCTCAAGTTTTTTCTTCTTCTTCTTCTTCTTGTGTGTGTGTGTGTTTTTGAGACAGGGTCTCCCTATGCAGTCGAGGCTGGTTTTGTGCTCACTTTGTAGCCCAGGCTGTTCTTGAGCGGATAGTGATAATCCTGCTTCAGCCTCCCATGTACTGGCATTATCAAGTTTTTTTTTTTTTTTTTTTTTTTTTTTTTTTTTTTTTTTTTTTTTTTTTTTTTTTTTTTTTTTTTTTTTTTTTTTTTTTTTTTTTTTTTTTTTTTTTAGCTCTTTAGGAATTTCTCATGTCTCTCCTTCTTGGTTGTTTGTTTTTTGTATTGGCAAGGACTTTTTAACTAGTAAAGGCATTTGTCTTTTCCTTTGTCCAAAGGTACTTCCAAGTATTCTTTCCTTCTTTGTTACTTGATTTTCAAAAATATTTAATGCTTTTAAATTTGCTTTTTTTTTTTTTTTTTTTGCCACACAGAACGTTGTTTTTTAGTTTCTTCCTGAAAGACTTCAGTGGTTTTTGTTAGACACAGCAGCCTCCACTTTTCTCTCTATTTTAAAATATACATTTTTGTAGATTCTCCTGTCTGCCTGTCTCTCTTTTTTTTTTCAGTTGTTGAAAATGGAAGCTAGAAAGTTAAATCAATAAATACCCAGGAGAAAGCTGACATGGTGATGCATACCTGTAATCCCAGCACTGGCAAGACTGAGGCAGGAGGATTCTTAACAAGTTTGAGACTTGCTTGGGCTACAAAGTGAGCTCAGGGGAGCCTCAACAGCATAGCAAAACCTTGTCTCAAAAAGATAAAAAGACACACACACACACACACACCCCTCAGGAGAGATTTCATGGACCATAGGATATTTCAGTGCCTTGGTGGGTAAATGAGGCGCCACCAAGTCGTGTTAGGTTACCCTGCTGTGTTCTTACCTCAGCTGCCCTCTGGATAAGTCAGTAATAGTGAAGGGCCGGGTCCTTCTGTCTGTGTTCTGTTGTTTTCTGGTTTTTAAAACAATGATCTGTTTGTAGTGGTCTGCTTGTTGGCCTCCTTATCTGTGCATGTCACCTTGGCTCCATAGTAGTTCTGGAGGTTTGAGACAGGGTCTTGCTATGTAGTTGAGGCTGGCCTTGAGCTCACTTTTATAGCCCAGGCTGGTCTCGAACTCGCACCAATCCTCCTGCCTCAGCCTCCCAAGTGCTGGGATTACAGGTGTGATGTGTTTCTTAAGGATATTAGACTTAGAATGTTGTACCTGAAGGGTTACTAATTTGTACTTGATTTAAATACTTAGCTTTTATTTTTATTTTTATGTGGTCTCACTACTTAGATTGGACTCCTCAATATCCGCCTCTTTTCAGCCTCCCAAGCTCTGGGATTATAGATGCACGCCACCACGTCCAGTCTCAATCATCTCAGCACGCTCTGGGGACAGGCTGGCACTGCATGTCAGGGATCAAAGTCCAGCAGGCACATTAGTCTGCTAAGCTATCTGGCAGGCCTTAACACTTAGCTTTTATCAGCAGGTGCATTAGTCTGCTAAGCTATCTGGCGGGCCTTAACACTTAGCTTTTAGATACATTAATTTTTATTTTATTTATTTATTTATTTTTACATGGGGATTAAACATAGGACCTTGCACTTGCCAGACAGGTACTTAAGCCCCTGAGCTATCTCCTTGACTTAAATAAAACTTTGAAGCACTGTGCCTAGTGCTGTAGTGTATATCCTTTTCCACAAAGAATCATTGTGCACTTGCAGGTACAACTAGAAAATAGATTTCTAGATATAAAATTGCTAAGTAGCCGGACGTGGTGGCTCACACCTGTAATCCCAGCACTTGGGAGGCTGAGGCAGGAGGATCGTTGTGAGTTCGAGACCAGCCTGGGCTACAAAAGTGAGCTCAAAGCCAGCCTGAACTGCACAGTGAGACCCTGTCTCAAAAAAAAAAATTGCTAAGTCATAGGCCCATGTATTTTCAGTTTTACTGAAAATGCCAAATCGTCTTTTTATAATTTATTAGGTATTTGGTATAGGTTTTTACTATGCAGCTTAAACCCATAGTGATCCTCCTCTCTCAGCCTCTTTAGTGCTGGGATTACAGGCATGCAACCGCCCATACCCAGTTTTGGAGCTGGTATGGAGCACCCAGGGTTGTGGGGCTGACACAGCATGTGATACTGGAGATCAGACCTGGATCTTTGAGTTTGCCAGGCAGGTGCTTAGACCACCAGGCTATCTCTCCAACCACCAAATTGTACATGGATATTTTCTTATTTTAATCAATTTTTACATCCAGTAAATACTTCCTTTTTTCATATACAGTTCTGGGAGTATTTGACAAATCATATTACTCTTTTTTTTTTGTCTTTTTGAGACAGGGTCTCGCTATGCAGTTGAGGCTGGTCCTGAGCTCACTTTTGTAGCCCAGGCTGGTCTCGAACTCGCACCAGTCCTCCTGCCTCAGCCTCCCGAGTGCTGGGATTACAGGCGTGCGCCACCACGCCCGGCGCTCATATTACTCTTGATAATTCAGAAAGACCATCTGTCTACATGGATTTATGATGTCAACCCTGATTTCCCCCAAGAAGCCTTTGGTTACTTCTTTCTGAATTATGATCTCTTCCTTTCAATTCTGAGGCAATGTCATTCACAAAATCTTTTGTGTGTGTGTATTTTGTTTTCTTTTTCATGTATTTGGTTGTTATAAGGTGTCACTACACAGCTCAGAGTCATCGTGATCCTCATACTTTCATCCTTAGTGCTGGGATTATAGGCAAGCACCACTACCTACAGACTCCATGGCTGGCTCAGCCCTTCCTAGGGCTGGGGCTGGACATGTGGTGCGGCAATTGAACCTGATCCCTGCGCTTACCTAAACAGATGCTTTAGCCCACTGAGCTATCTTGTCGGCCCTTTTGTCCTTTTTTTATCACTTGATATTTATAATAGTGAACTGCCTAAGTTGTTGTTTTGGGTTCTCTGGAGACTGAGCATAAGCCTAAGCATGTAGCAAGCTCTCAGTTGTGCAGTCTTCATAAAGGACCTATATAGATTTATTTTGACAGTGATATCACTCTTTAATAGCTTGTGACTTAGGTTAGCTCTCTCAAAGGTACCTTTGTAATTAGAAAATACTACTGTATATTCATTAATGTAATAGATCTTACACTTTGTTAAAAAGTGCACATTCCTTTTTTAAAAACATTTTATTTTTGTGGTACCAGAGATCCAAGCTCCAGACCTTGGGTATGCCAGGCAGGTGCATATGCCACCACATTTACTATATATATTTAGTAAAGGGGCTATAGGCTCTCCCTACACTGATTGGACTCCTAGTAATCTTGTTTTTAGCCTTGCAAACACTGGAATTACAGGCACACCACCACACCCAATCTCAATTGCCCCTGGGGCAGGGGGAGGGTGTGGCAGCATGGCATATCAGGAATGGAACCCTAGTCTAGGCCTACTTACACATTTACTTTTCCAGTGAGCTTTTTTTTTTTTTTTTTTTTTTTTTTTTTTTTTTTTTTTTTTTTTTTTTTTTTTTTTTTTTTTTTTGTGGGACTGGGGTTCGAACTTACAACCTTGCACTTGCCAGGTAGGCACTTGTGCCATGGAGCTATCTCCCCAGCCCTCCCCTACACATTTACTTTTAAGATAGTTTCTTGCACTACTCCTGTGTATGTGAGTGGTTTATTCAGGCAATAGAATGTTTTTGTTTGTTTGTTTTTTAATGTATTTCGTACAGGATCTCATTAGGCAGCTTGGACTCACAGTGATTCTCCTGTTTTTAGCCTCCCCAGCGCTGGATTACAGGTGTGCGCCACCATGACCAGTCTCAGTGGCCAGCTTAGCGCCTGGGGTTGGAGCTGGTGGGGGGCAGACCCAGCCAGAGCAGCTGGGTGCTGGTCTCCCAGGTATGTCACACAGTTGGTATGTGGTGGGTGCGTAGTGTCCCTTTGTACCTAGCCTGACAGAAGGTCTTTTTTTTTTTTTTTTCCGAGACCAGGGTTCAAACTCACGACCTTGCAATTACCAGCAGGCATTTGCACCACGGAGCTATCTTCCCAGCCCCACGGTCTTCATTTTACTCTGCTGCTTTTCCATATTTCTTTTTTTGAGTCGCTATGCAGTTCAGGCTGGCCTTGAGCTCACTTTTGTAGTCCAGGCTGGTCTCGAACTCGCATCGATCCTCCTGCCTCATCCATATTTCTTAATAGTAAAATTTATTTTACTCCAACATAATATGTGGCAGAAATTATAGTTGAAGCATAAAAGTAGGACTCCCTCATATCCCTCTTTACTGTTAATCAGTGTTATTAATGTAATATGTTGTAGGCTGTTAGAGCTCTGAAACTTATATACACACATTCCATTCATTGTGTGAGAGACTCTAATTTATCTTTTGTATGTTTCATGATAGAGCAGATTTTCCTCATTATTAAGTTTTTAAAAGTTCCTGGGAAAGAAACTTACCTGAAATTTTTTCCCCTAAATATTTATCGTTACCTTGTGAGTTTCTTCCCTTCCACTCTCATTAGGATTCTATCACGTTGGGCAATTGTGTTCATACTGAAATAACACACCGCACCGAGTATGCGTGCAGTTGGGACATCTCTGCTGGTTCTGCCATCCCGCGGGATCCTTGGCTGCGCTCTGCTGCTCCATCAGAGGTGGCTGCAGTGCTGCCTCTGAAGACCAGCCCTTGCCACAGCCCTTAGTGCCAGGCCTTCCCTTACCTGTGGCTGCCTATTTTCCCAGAGAGCGTCATCATCTGTTTGACTAGCACTGTTGAAAAAGGACCCCTGTTTTGTACCATTGCTGTGGTAACTTGTAAGTTAATCCAGGGAAAACAGACATCTGGATGATGTTGAAGAGTCCCAGCCAAGTTTAATCCCCAGTACCACACACACACACAAAAGAAAAGTCTTAACCAAAAGCGAGTTTCCTTTTCTTCAGGGCTACTTTTGAATATTGTGGGAGTGAGAGTTCTTTTTAAAAATATAGTTTTAGTCATATAGGTTTTATATATTTCTTGTTAAGTTTATTTTTAAGTTTATAACTGTTTGGCTTTATTTGTGCACATTCATATTTTAACAAAGCATCACATTTATAGATTTTAGAGAAACATGGGTTTCTTTTGTTTTTTTGGCACTGGAATCTAACTCAGGACCTTATACTTAAATATGCTGCTGAGGGGCTGGGGAGATAGCTCCGTGGCACAAGTGCCTGCCTGGCAAGTGCAAGGTCGTGAGTTTGAACCCCAGTCCCACCAAAAAAAAAAAAAGATAAATAAATATGCTGCTGAGCTATTTCCCTGTTATATATTTTTATTTTATTTTATTTTATTTTTTTGATTTTTGAGACAGGGTCTCACTGTGCAGTTCAGGCTGGCTTTAAGCTCACTTTTGTAGCCCAGGCTGAGTCTCGAACTCACAACGATCCTCCTGCCTCAGCCTCCCAAGTGCTGGGATTACAGGCGTGAGCCACCACGCCCGGCTGCCCTGTTATATATTTTTAAAAGAAAAAAGAAAGTCATCATTTTGGATTCTTACCTGAGGCATTTAGGTAAGAACCCTGTAGGATGCCCAGAGTGGTTGTGCTCTCTCACAGGCAGCCAACTAGATGCAGGGCTGAGAGTCCCCTTCTGGATGGGTGTGCAAGCCCAGCTAGGTTCAGCTCTCAGCACTGAAGAGGGAAAAACAAAGCCAAGAAAACCCCCAAACCTCTTTTTCTGGGAGAGAGGATGAGTAGAGACATGTTTTAGTAACTTTCCTTCTTACCTGGACACAAGACTAAACATTAACAAGTTAAAGGAGGAAGATTGTATTCTAGCTCACAGTTTGCACAGGTTTCAGCCCACAGCAGATAGGTTCCAAGGGTGGGAGGCGCAGCAGAGGGGCCTGGCAGAGGAGAGCTGCTGGAGGCTTGGTGAACTGGAAGCCAAGGGTGGAGAGAGGAGCATGGTGGGGGCTGAAACCTTTCCAGGCCAGTTCTCAGTGACGGGCCTCTTCTGCCCAGGCCCCACCCCCTTCTAGGAGGTGGGGGTTGAGAGAGGGCCTTGCTGTGTAGTTCAGACTGGTCTGGAACTAACTCTGTAGCCCAGCCTGCCCTTGAACTTGAAGGGATCCTGCAACCTCAGCTTCCCAGGTTCTGGGGTTGCAGGTGTGTGCCCCTGTGCCCTGACCCCCAGCCGTGAGCCTCCATTATCTGATCACCTTCCAGAGGCCCCACCTCTTGAGTGAATGAGGCTTTGGGACATCATCCAGATGTAAGCCCTGATGTGATAGCAGGTAGGCACCACCATTACATCTCACTTGAAAAGCAGATCCTGCATCACAGAACCCTCTATAGGCGGCTAATATTTGGGTGTAGGAAAATTACCTAGTATAGAAAGTATCATTCAGAGGCAGATATTTAGGACTTACTGCAGTCTGTGCCTGCTAACTTTTTGATACTCTCAAAAGGATAAATTTTAACCAGTGGCCAGATTCCAATTTGCTTTGGCATGGGATGTAGAACTGGAATTAATATCTTGGGTAGGTGGCAGCAGCAGCAGCACTAAGCCAGAACACTATCCTGGCTAGCTTTCTTGTGAACATGTCTTGATGGATTCTGAAAGATTGTTTTGTCACTTTCTTCTTAGTGAAAAAGTCTTTTTCTGTTGTTGTTGCTTTATAGTTTTAAGATTCACCCATCACCTAACTCCTGAGAGCTAGAGCTTTTAAGCTTTTAAATTTGGTTGAACCACCTAGAGATTTTTTCATATAAAAAGATGTCATGGGAGAACTATTATATCCCCCCACCAGTCTTTTTGAGACAGAGTCTCACTGTGCAATTCAGGCTGGCCTTGAGCACTTTAGTGGCCCAGGCTAGTCTCGAACTTGCACTGATCCTTCTGCCTCAGCCTGCCAAGTGCTGGGATTATAGGCATGGGCCAACACACCCAACTATAATATAATTTAAAAAGGACATTTGTTTTACACATCAATTAGAAATTTAATTCTTAAAGTATTACAGTTATTACACAATTTTTTTTTTTTTTTGTCTTTTTGAGACAGGGTCTCGCTATGCAGTTCAGACTGGCCTTGAGCTGACTTTTGTAGCCCAGGCTGGTCTCGAACTCACACCGATCCTCCTGGCTCAGCCTCCCGAGTGCTGGGATTACAGGTGTGCGCCACCACACCCGGCAATTATTACACAATTGACTGCACATATTTGTGTAAAACGTAGCTGATAAACTTTAATTGGATAAACTTGGGGAGCAACAACCCCTCTGGCTTCTCATTCCTTCCTCTTTAGGAAGGGAGTGGTGAAGTGTAGAGGTGAGCCATAGCATTGTGGTGATCGCAGTGCATTGACTGTGTAAACCAGTGGTTCTCAACCTTTCTAATGCCGTGACCCTGCAATACAGTTCCTCATGTTGCAGTGACTCCAAACCAAAAAATAATTTTGGTGGCTACTTCAAAACTGTAATTCCAAATAAATAACATTTTCCCATGGCTTTAGGCGACCCCTGTGTTTTGGTCGTTCGACCCTCGCCAGGGTCACAACCCACAGGTTGAAAACCGCTGATGTAAAGGGAAGACATACTTTTTGTGGTGCATTTAGCGCAGTGTTCAACACTCGTTAGCTGTTAATGTCACTTCTCCCCTGGCCACTCTGTCTACTGCTATTCATTCAATGCTGCCAGTGATTGGGGATTTCAGAAGGGTTTCTTCTCTGAGAAGAAAGAGTGAATTAATAGATCTCCTGCTAACATGTTTTATGAACTGGAATTTGATCATTTATAGTTAGTGAATAGGAAGATGTCAGTAGAGGACATAGAAATTGTGTCAGTTCACAAGAGGCTTTTCCTAAGGAAAAAGAAAAGGAGAGGTAACAGTTGATTTAGTGGCTTCAAAATCTGTATCATTTTGTACTGTGTTAAAAACCACGAGAGATCAAGGGGCTGTGAAGAAGTTTCCTCTAGTGTTTGAAAATGTGGGAAAAATCTGTGCACTTTGAGTCATTCTTTCATTCATTGAAACTTTATTTTAGGCCCTACATCTGAGGGCAGGAAACATAAATCCAGGGTTGAAAGCTTAAAGAGATAAAGGATTGATTAGCTTGTCAGTGGATATTTAATTGTGCCAGAATTTTATTATGATCCTTTGAAAAACATTGCTGTAGTTTGCAATTTCCTTAATTTTTGTAAGTGGGATGGGTGCTGGAGATTGAGTCAAGGGCCTTTCCTCTGAGCTATTCCATGTCTTCCTTTCTCTTTCTTGCCCCCTTCCACCCTCCTTTCTTCCCTTCCTCCGAGATGAGCATCTCCCAGATGCTATAGCCGAGCATCTACTTTGGTAAAATGTAAATTTTCTGTATATGCTACAGGGTGTTAATAAAATTAAAAGCATGAAGCTGTTTGTGATGGCACATGCCCGTAATCCCAGCATTCAGGGAGGCGGAGGCAGCAGTACTGCCTGGATGATGTAGTGAGATCCTGTCATGGTTCCCCTACAAACCCAGGCTATATATACCGAGCACAGGGCCAACCCCTCTTCTCCACTGAATTTGATGTCCACAGGCAGGGCCCAGTTTACTATAAGCAGAAATTGATTGAAAATGTTTAGATTAGAATGTTAGTTTTCAGCCCCAGACCAACTCATCTCTTGGGGCATTAGACAGTGAGTAAGGATTTTTTGGTTCTTGCCCACTAGTACAGAGAATGGTAGATGAAATGCTGTTGGCGTCTGGAAGGAGAGACCAGGGATGCTGCTAAGGGTCCTCCTGACAGTACTGGTTGTGTTGGTTCTTGGGATACAGTGTTAGCTGACATTTACATGACCACAATAACACTTAAAATGTTAAATACTCTTAGACACTCTAGTTTGCTTCTGCACTTACTATGAACTTTGTTTTGTGGTACTGGTGACTGAACCAAGGCCTTCAATAGACTGAGCAAATGCTCAGCTGAGTTACCTTGCCACCCTGTGTTAGTTGTTGCTTTATATTATAATCCCATTCAAATTAACCCTTTTTATTTTGATGGCAATGCCTTTTTTTTCCTTATGATATTTGGGATTGAATTTAAGACCTTGTGCTTGCCACACAGGCTCTTAACTTGCTGAGCCAAATCCCCGGCCCTAACAATGCTCTTTAATTTATAGATTATTAAAGTCATTTTGTCCCTTTCTATTTTATTTTATTTTTTTCTTGTTTCAGAACTTTTTTTTTTTTTTTTTTTTTTTTTTTTTTTTTTTTTTTTTTTTTTTTTTTTTTTTTTTTTTTTTTTTTTTTTTTTTTTTTATTTATTTATTTTTTTGTTTCAGAACCTTTGTTTGTTTATTCACTCATTTTTATGGCCGGCTCAGCCTGCCCCAAGGGCAGGGCTGGCGCAGCATGTGGTGCCGGGGATCGAACTGCGGTCCTTCAAGCCGCCCAAGCTTTCCCAAGCAGGCGCTTTAGACCACTGAGCCATCCTGCCGGGCCCCTTGATTCAGAACTTTTGTTTGTTTGTTTATTTATTTTTATGGCCGGCTCAGCCTGCCCTGAGGGCAGGGCTGGCACAGCATGTGGTGCCAGGGATTGAACTGCAGTCCCTACAGCCGCCTGCAGGCGCTTTAGACCACTGAGCCATCCTGCCGGGCCCCATTTTGTCCCTTTCTAAAATTAAGTTCTTTTATTTTTTGATTGAGAGAAATTTTTAAAATTTTAAAATTATTATTTAATTTTTATTTACTTGATATAGGGTCTCACTATGCTGTTTGGACTCATAGTGATTGCCCTGTCTTAGCCTCCCTGGTGCTAGGATTATAGGCGTGCTTTCAGGCTGGCGCAGAGCTCGGACTGGCAGGTGGTACTGGGTATCAAACTCAGGTTCTTGCGCAGGCCCTTGGACTGCTCAGCTATTTCTCTAGCCGTAGATTCTTTTTTATTGCAGAATTGGAGATCAAACCCTGAACTATATTCCCAATCCTTATATATAGCCTGGGCTGGCCTCAAATTCATGGTTGACACTCCTGCCTCAACCTCCTAAGCACTAAGATTATAATGTGTGCTACCACAGCCAGTTCCAAAACCAGATTCTTACAGATTTAATATGGTAAGATACTTGTAGAAAAAGGAAATCATTAAAACATATCTTTAAAAAAAGTCTTTGTTCTTTCTTTATTTAAATCATCTTGTACTTAAACATTTAATTGCTTTATGTAAATCTGCCTTTAATTTTATTTCTTAGTGTTTTATTTTTATTTTTTTTAAAGAATTTTTAAATTTTATTTATTTTTATTTTTTTCTTGTTTCAGAACCTTTGTTTGTTTATTCACTCATTTTTATGGCTGGCTCAGCCCGCCCCAAGGGCAGGGCTGGTGCAGCATGTGGTGCCGGGCATCGAACGGAGGCCCCTGAAGCTGCCCAAGCTTTCCCAAGCAGGTGCTTTAGACCACTGAGCCATCCCACTGGGCCCCTAGTGTTTTATATTTTTATTGTCAAAATGAATATAATTTTTTTACGTTCTCACTATTCTTTGGTTTAGAATGCCTTGAGTTTGTATATTTATTTTCTTAAGCCATTGTGCTAATTATTTCTTTGATTCATATCTTCGTACTTTAACCAGAACTTTCAATACAGCATCGAGCAAAAACAGTGATTAGAAATACAAGGATGCTAGTTATCTCTGAATTATATAAGACATCATAAATACAGTTTTCTGATGGCCAGTACAGAGGAAATGAGTTGTACTTAGGACAGAGGATATTAACTGTTCAGGAAAGGGCCTCTCAGATAACAATATTATATTGTCTTAGTTCTTCAGTGTACATGAGTACCCTTTCTTAGGGATACACTGAAAAAATTCATTGTCAGAATTATCTAGAAATCTTAAAATACAGCCAGAGAAGGTGTAGCACTGGCATTTAAAATCATTTCTAGGTCTGATTTCTTCCAGCATTTATAAAGCAACAATAGGAAAAAATATACAGTCATATATTAATTGGTAAATGCATTTCTAGAATTCAGAGGTTGGGAAGATGGATCTTCCTTTTTATTTGGAGAAATTACCCTGATTAATCGTAAGTGGAACGGAGAGAAGTGAGGCTATTACACTGACTAGAGCAGACATGACCAGAACATGGAATTCGTAACTACTATCACAGGGCTATCCCCACAATTGCTGCTGGCTTATGTAAATTATAAGTGAGTTAATAAAAGTTTGGTAGTTTTTCCTTCTGTGAAGTGGTGAGCAGAGGGGTATATGAATATAATTATTTGGTGAGTCCAAAATGAGATCCCCATTGAATCTAGAGTACAATGTGGCACACAGAATATTTTTGTATTCTTTTAGTGCTATTGCTATTTTTGTTCCCTGGCATTATCTATATATCAGTATGAGGGCATTTAAGAGTGTTTTTTTTTTTTTAAACACATGGGGTGGGAGAGGGTGCAGGGAAAGAGGCCTGAAGGAATTTATTTATTTATTTATTTTCTTGTTTCATAACTTTTGTTTGTTTATTCACTCATTTTTATTATGGCTGGCTCAGCCCGCCCTGAGGGCAGGGCTGGCGCAGCATGTGGTGCTGGGGATTGAACCACGGTCCCTGAAGCCGCCCAAGCTTTCCCAAGCAGGGGCCTTAGACCACTGAGCCATCCCGCCAGGCCCAAGAGTGTTTTATTGTTTACAAGGAAGTTGTTTAGAGTTGTCTGCTATATGCTATATAATCTGGATCGTATGGAAATTTATCAGTTAATCTTAATTTTTTTTTTTTTTTGTATTTTGAGACAGGGTCTCGCTATGCAGTTCAGGCTGGCCTTGAGCTCACTTTTGGAGCTCAGGCTGGTCTCGAACTCACACCAATCCTCTTGCCTCAGCCTCCCGAGTGCTGGGATTACAGGCGTGAGCCACCACGCCCGGCAGTTAATCTTAATTTTTTTAAATTTTTTTTTGTTTGTTTTTCAGAGCTTTTGTTAGTTTATTTCTTTTTATGGCCGGGTCAGCCTGCCCTGAGGGCAGGACTGGCGTAGCATGTGGTGCCGGGGATCGAACTGCAGTCCTTGCAGCTGCCTACAGGCACTTTAGACCACTGAACCATCCTGCGGGGCCCCTTTTTTGCCTTTTTGAGACAGCGTCTCACTATGCAGTTCAGGCTGGCCTTGAGCTCACTTTTGTAGCCCAGGCTGGTCTCGAACTCGCACCAATCCTCCTGCCTCAGCCTCCCGAGTGCTGGGATTACAGGCGTGCACCACCACACCCGGCTTGATCTCAAATTTGAATGGTAAATATCAGCTTTACTCTTAAACTCTGAAAACAGTAGCAGAAGTGGCTAAATCCTAACTAGGTCTATGTCTTCCATTATTCAGAATATTTATTTATGAAAGGTACATTTTCTTAATCTTACTCCCCCCACCCTACCCTTGGGCTAGGAACACTCCCAGCCACTGTATAGTTATTTTTATCATTACTCTCTTTCTTACCTCCTTATCTTACATAAAATACATTTTTTAATATATAAAGAGTAACGGTGGACAAAGATATGAAAATTGAAGTTCTTTCATGTCCATTAGGCCTTGCTCTTCGCTTGTGCTGTTTGCCCTTGAGCAGCTGTCCACCCTGACAGCAGTGGCTGACTTGGGGGGCTGCAGGTGGGGTGGGCCTAATTCTGTCCTCTCCATTCTATGGATACCTACCTGCTCCTCCAGTGTGAGTCCCATAGTCTGGGTTTGTCAGTTGTCAGGGAATTTCTTGTAATGTCAGTCAGCATGAGGCGTCCTTTTTGGCATTACAGATGGAGTAATCTAAACCAAAGCAAAGCCTAGTTACTCCTATAAAGAAGCTCTTAGCCTAGTAGAACCAATAGCTATAAAGCAGAATTCCTGTTGATCCACACGTCTGTTTTCTTTTTTAATGTATTTGGTTACAGGGTCTTACTACATAGCTCGGCTGGGCCTTGTATGATTCTCCTGTTTTTAGCCTAACCAGGGGTGAGATTACAGGCATGTGCCACTAGGCCTGGTCTCAGCGGCCAGCTCAGTGCACTCCAGGGTCGGGCCGGCGCACCATGTGATGTCAGGGATTGAACCCTGGTCCTTGAACTTGTCAAAGCAGGCAGTTAGTTCACTGAGCTACCTGGCTGGCCCTACAAGTGCTTTCAGTTACTGTCCTATGTTGTCTGGTCAGTTCTACCCAAGATGTGGTAGAACAAAACAGCCTGCAGTTTGATTCCTTGCCTTAGCCCTCATCTTCTGCTTGAGCTCTTTCTTTCTGTTAATGGCACTCTATTGACACAGCTCACAAAAATCTACCCTGTTCAGCTTCTGGTTTGCTGGCATTCCTGAATCTTCTCTCTCTGCCTTGTTGTCACTGTCACCTTTTCAGCCCCTCATTACTTCCAGGTAGAGCTCTTAGTTACTTCATTATGCGTCTTTGTAGAGCAAATTACATATCATTGGTAACTATGATATCTGAGATTTTGTTTTGGTCTGGTTAACTCCCTTACTCAAAAAGCCAGGTCTTTTCATTACCTCTAAATAAAACCTGTTCAGAAAATTGATACACAATGAGTGGTATGTTTCTGTAATTCTAGTTATGTGGGAAGCTGAGGCAGAGGGATCATTAGTTCAAGGCTACCCTGGGTAACTTATTGAGATCCTCCTGTCTTTTGAAATAAATAAATATAAAAGAAAGAAAAATCTGTATACAGTGTTCAGTAATACATTCAGATTCCCTTTCTCTTAGTGATCTCTTCTCATTCCCCTTATTTTTTTATTTATTATTTTTATTCTTGTTTCAGAACCTTTGTTTATTGACTCATTTTTATGGCCGGCTCAGCCCGCCTCGAGGGCAGGGCTGGCGCAGCATGTGGTGCCGGGGATCGAACCGTAGTCCCTGAAGCTGCCCAAGCTTCCCCAAGCAGGCGCTTTAGACCACTGAGCCATCCCACCGGGCCCCCATTTCCCTTATTATCCTCTAGACAAAATGTGATTTTTTTTTTCTGTCTCATTTTAATATCCCATGAGTTTGTTCATAGTTTCATTTTTTTTTTTTTTTTTTTTTTTTT
>PVJA010017605.1:22460-41553 GCA_004027025.1 Myocastor coypus | reverse complement strand
TTTTTTCTTTTTGAGACAGGGTCTCGCTGTACAGTTCAGGCTGTCCTTGAGCTCAGTTTTGTAGCCCAGGCTGGTCTTGAACTCTTAACGATCCTCCTGCCTCAGCCTCCCTAGTGCTGAGATTACAGGCGTGCGCCACCACGCCCGGCTCCTGAGTTCAATCTTTAAAAAAAAAAAAAAATGTTGTTCTGGCAGTTCCAGCTAAAGCAGTAAGAACAGAAAAATAAAAGAAATTAAATATAGAATGTAGCTTAGTGGTAAGAGCATTTGCCAACCTGTGTGTGGCCTGCTTGTACAGCAAAGAATGAAAAGGGGAACTGTATTTGTAGGTGACATACACACAAAAGTCCAAGGAAACATACTAGCAATTAAAAAATATGTTCAGCAAGATGCATTAGTACCTACATTTTATTTATATTTCTGTACAGAAGATACATGAACAGCCAGTAAAGAATGGAGGGGATCTCTACTATTGACAATGGAGATATAAATTTCAGTAATTTGATGTACAAAGAAAGTAAAGACATTCATCTTACCGACATTTTAAGTAATGATATTCAGCACTAATGAAGTCCTTAAGTGGATGAGCAGTCTGGTAATACATGAATTTACAAAAGACATTTAGGAGAACAATTTAAATACTTATTAATTTGGGGATAGTTTAATAAAGTATGATATAACTATATAATAGAAGTAGTGTGTAGTGGGTGTTTTTTTAAATTGTAGTGTGTATCCCAATATGGTAGTCTCTAAGATACTTAAAGAACCCATTTGCAAAATATGTTTTAACATGGTCTCATATCTTTAAGTAAAGATATGAAATAAAGTATGCCCACACACTTTACATTCTTAAATTCATGAGGGAGGAAGTTAACATATATACTTTGAGGATATCATAAATAATAAAAATGAGTTTTCTTCTCACACACTTCTATTTTTTAAATCAATTTTATGTTTATTCCCTGATGTAGTGTAATTATTTATAACTAAATTCAAGAAAGCAAATGCAAATGTTTTAAATGTCTGTTGGGATTTTCTTTCAGGTGAATAGTGTATGTTTAGAAGAAGTTACTCATGAAGAAGCAGTAACTGCCTTAAAGAACACAACTGATTTTGTATATCTGAAAGTGGCAAAACCCACAAGTATGTATATAAATGATGGCTATGCACCACCTGATATCACCAACTGTGAGTCTATTTGCTTAAATTTATGTTCTATAAATGCTATATACTTTAATGCAATGTTTCAAATATGATACAAAATAATAAGCATTGTAAGATTATTTTAAAAGACTGTTAAGCTTTTTAATTTAATAGTTTAAGTGAGAATTTTCATAATAATAATGCTTAACAATGCAAAACATTGTTTCTCAAGATTTTATGTAAATAGTCATCAGAAAGTATTTTTAGATGATTTGTTTTGCTCTAAAAGTTTTGGACTTAAGCACAGTAATTTAACAATTAGTTTATAAGCAAGCTGTTCTGTGCTGCTGGTTCATGGTATGTACTTTGAAAATTGATTGTAAATATTCTTAAGACATAAGGAATTTTCTATACCCTTAGTTAAAGAAGCACAGATACTGTCTTTTGCTTCAAGCTTCTATTCAGTGTTGGCAAACATTTTAGAGCTTTCAGTGATAACAAACAGCCCACTGCAGCACACATGCCAAAGGTTCACCACCATTGTGAGTATCTTCCCTATTTGTATGCAGTCCAGTTGTGTTGCATAAAGCCAAATTGTTGGGACTAGGAAGATAACTCAGCAGTCTAAGCACCCGAATTTGATCCCTAGTACTACATGCTGTGCCAGAACACCAGCCACCCTGTACCAGCCACCCAAACTTAGCATGGTAGCACACATCTATAATCCCAGCACTGGGGAGGCTGAGACAAGAGAATCACTTCGAGTCTGAACTGTGTAGTGAGACCATTTAACAAATAAATAAAAGTATAAAAAGAAAACAAATTGTTATACAGTATTTATATACTTTTAAGTATATAAACTGAGATGAAGTATACTTTAATGGGTTCATGTTGATTGAAAAATGAAAGCTTTATAAGTGAATTCTTACATAAGTGAATTACTCAAAGATGAGTGAATTCCTAACATTCAGCCTTTCTAATCAACAGAGGTGGTGTCTTGTACAAAGATTTTTGTGTAATTTTATTTGAGATTAAAGATGCAGTTTCAGTAATGATCTGTAGTTCAATTCAGATATCGGTCATCTTTTGAAGATACTTTTTGTCTTCAACACAGACATGCATATTTGGCATATTTATTCCCAAACTGAGAATGGGTGTTTGATAATGACCAAGAATACAAAGTAGCCAGGCTGCTTCTTGCAAATATGTTAAGCAGAGAAAAAAATGTTACTTTATTGTATTATTCCTTGCTTTGCATAATAATTTGACCTTTAAAACATGGAATAGCTAGTGCTAAAGAGAGATAATTAAATAACTGTTTGCCTTAGATAGGATATTTTTCTTTGTTGTTGATGTTGTTTTCCATCCTCTGTTGAATAAATAGAATATTACAAAAAAAGTTACATGTATGTTTCAGTTACTCTTTTCTCATTGCTGGGACAAATATCCAACACTCAAAATGAGGGAAGGAAAGATTTATTTATATTTAGCTCACAATTACTGGAGGTTTCAGTCCATATTCAACTGGCTCCAAGGAGAGTGGCTCATGGCAGAGGGTAACGTTTCATGGGGGCGGGCAGAGAGCAAGAGCTGGGAGAGCTAGCTGCAGCTCAAGCAGCTAACTTCTCTTCCTACCTTACACTGAAATGCAAATCACCTGCCCCAGAGAAGAGGCATCATCCATTTGCACAATAATCAATTACAAATTCCAGAAGCCACCCCATGACCACATGAGGCTTTGGGGGGGACACCTATACACAAACCATAACAATGTAATTCACTTTGGTAGTTCAACTTCTGTTGTGCGTGCATGTGTGCATGCATGCATGCATGCATGTATACGTGTTTGGTACAGGGTCTCACCACACAGGTAAGACCATAGTGAGCTTTCTGTTTTCAGCCTCCCCAGCACTGGGATTACAGGCATGCACCACCAGGCTCTGTGTCAGCCTGGGGTGGCTCAGCACACCCATGAGCAGGGCTAGCATGGCATGTGGTACGAAGCATCAAACCCCATCCTAGTGCTTGCCTAAGTAGACTTTTAATCCACTGAACTATCTCACCTGTCCAACTTCTATCATATTTTATTCATAGTCCTCTTTCTCTTGCACAGCTACCATGATGAATTTTGTTGCATAATTCTAGTTCATATTTATTGTGTATATGTAGTCTGTGAAGTTTATTCATGTGGGTCATTTTGAAAGCATTTGTGTTTTAGATTTTTTTTTGCATAAGTGATTTTTACCTGTTAAACCTTCCTAAAGCTTTGTTATTAACCATTCAATTTATTGCCTAGTCTTTACAGTGTAGCCATCTGATGTGTTTCTCATGAATATGTCTTTATTAACTGAAGAATAAAGTTCTTAGTTCTAGAACTAAAGTTCTAGCCTGTTGTCTTATAGTATTATTCTTTTGGATAACCAAAATCTACACAAATGGTTTAGCCAAAACCTTGGCAAGTGGGTGTCTTGATCTGTTCCTATCCTCTTCAGCTTAAGTAAATGCTTGCTAGATAATATTTTAGATCTGATCCATAGTGATCAACTCCTTCATCATACTGAAAATACTAGTTTAAACCATCCCATTTCTCTTCGCAAACCATCAGTTCACACACCTCTATTCTAGCAATTCAACTTCATTTTGACCTTAAATTATTTGATATTATTACTTTTTTTGTCCCCCTTACATTTCTTTCTGATTTTTTAGTTAGCCTAGGCTCAGTTTTGTCATGATACTCATTCCCTTGCATGTATCTCCTAATCCTTTGGCCTTTTTCTTCTTACCTAGCAAAAATACCAAACACTGTTTCAAATAAAATTCTATCTTCTTCATTCCCTCTTCTAAAAGCAAAATGTGACTGGAGAAGTGCACAAAATTATACCGACTTTTAACTCTTCGCTGAATCTACTTGCCAGCTACATTTCTCTAATTCACTCTCACACTTTTTTTGTATTTACATCTACAGGATGTTCAGGGTCTCACTACTAGATTGGATACATAGTGATCTGCCTATTCACAGCCCCTCAAGTGCTGGGATTACAGGTGTGCACCACCATGTCCAGTCTTAATTTGCAGCTTAGTATACCCTAGGTGTAGGACTGGCACTGCAGACCCAGGGATCAAACCCTGGCCCCTGCACCTGCTTGCATTTATTTTAATCCACTGAGCTATTTGGCTGGCCCTACATTTTCACACTCTTGAGAATTCTTCCCTTGTCATAATTTCCTTCACTTGCTATCCACACCTATAGCTGATGACTATCTTATATTCCATTAAGCACCCAAAAGAGTGTCCTTACTCTCTTGCTTTTAAATCTACCTATGTAAATACAGTTTAGCCTAAAAGTTCTGATATCCCTGTGTACAATCAAATAACTCACTATTCCTGCCAAAGAGGAGTTCTGTTTCTGTACTGAATCTCATTTCTTATCCAAAAGCATCTTATTCTTGCATCTATCCCTTATCTCTACTACATAATCATGTTCTTTCTATTGAATCATTACCATGAGCACAAAAACATGTTGTATAACATTCCCCATCTTGAGGAGGAGCTGAGGGTAAGTGACCTCACTACCATTCAAAATGCTAGTGTTATTGCTCCTTTTCTCTATTTAATACTAAAAAGAAATAGTACTCCTACTGTCTTAAGTAACTTTTTCACATGGGCAGGACAGTGCTCTAAGACACTCAATCTAATTATAGGGAGAGAAATACAGACGAAAAGTATGCTTATTATAAAGCAATGGTTCTCAACCTGTGGGTAGTGACCCCAGCGGGGGTCGAACGACCAAAACACAGGGGTTGCCTAAAGCCATTCTAAATCATAACTGTAGCAAAATTACAGTTTTGAAGTAGCCGCCAAAATTTTTTGGTTTGGGGTCACTGCAACATGAGGAACTATATTGCAGGGTCACGGCATTAGAAAGGTTGAGAGCCACTGCTATAAAGCAAATCCACTGTCCTTGTTTGTTTGTTTTTTTGTTTTGTTTTGTTTTTTAAAGTTTATTGGTACAGTTTAGATATACAGAATGAACACATTCCTTATAGGGGTTTGTATCTCCATATGATGTATCTTGTTTTCCTATTTCCTTACCTGGATTTCATTGTACAACTAAGTTAACGTGTAAGGCAGCATTTTAGTTGTATTTTCTCAAAAAAACACAAAGATTTCTTGGGCCTGGCGGGATGGCTCAGTGGTCTAAAGCACCTGCTTGGGAAAGCGTGGGTGGCTGTAGGGACCGCGGTTTGATCCCCAGCACCACATGCTGCGCCAACCCTGCCCTCGGGACAGGCTGAGCCGGCCATAAAAATGAGTGAATAAACAAATAAAGGTTCTGAAACAAGAAAAAAATAAATAAAATAAAAAATTCTTTAAAAAAAAAAAAACACACAAAGATTTCTTATTTGTATGTTTGGGAAATACTTAAATGCAGGCAGATACTCTTCCAATGAGCAATATCCCCAGCCTAAGAGAATGCAAACAAGATGTATTTGCCTTATTGATCCAAATATCTAAAGTAGTTTATACCTACAAATTGTACCATTTCTTAGCTAGTAAATTTTTTCTGCTAGATTCTGATATGTAAATTAATAAACACAAATAATACTTTAAATTACCTTGAAATTTACATAGAAGGTGCTGAGTGACTTGTTTCAGTTTTTTAATTTTTCACTTTCTTTGTTTTACAGCAGCTTCTCAGCCTATTGATAATCATGTTAGCCCATCTTCCTTCTTGGGCCAGACACCAGCCTCACCAGCCAGATACTCACCAGTTGCTAAAACAGTGCTTGGAGATGATGAAATCACTAGGTAAAGAATTTAAATTAACATTCACATTTTTATATAAAGTCAATTTTTCAATAATTATTCAGTCTTATTAGTTGTGCAAAATAATAGGTTTTATACTGTGCTTTGTAAAGTACACTATTAATTGCCAACAAATGATAGCCACAATGTTTAAGGTTTTTTTTTTTTGTTGTTTTTGGTTTTGGTTTTTTTTTTTTGGTGGCTAGCCCAGCCTGTCCTAGGAGCAGAGCTGGTGCAGCATATGGTGCTGGGGATCGAACTGCAGTCCCCACACTTGCTTAAGCTTGCCTAAGCAGGTGCTTTAGACCACTGAGCTATCTCACTGACCTGTTACTTTTTTTAACACCACTGGTTTTTTTAAGGCTTGGTGAGGCCTCAGAAATTAGGTTAGGTAAAACTGAAGAATATATTTGAGTTAGCTCAATGGACCAAAGTACTTGCTTAGGCAGGTGCAGTGACCAGGATCCTATCCCTGATGTGCCATGCCAGACCTGCCCCAGGGTACACTGAGAATGGGCATGATATAGCACACCTATAATCCCAGTACTTGGGAGGTTGAAAGCAGGGGAATCACTACAGGTCCACTCTATACAGTAATACCCCATAGACCCTGTGTAAATACATTTAAAAAAAAAAAAAAGACTATACTTGAGCATATTTTAAAGTTGAGTAGCTGAAACTATAGGTATGTGCCACCACACACAGCTTTAAAAGATACCTAATTTAATTACTTCTTTTTCTTTTTTTTCTTTTTTTAAGTCTAGCTTTGGGAAATTGCAAGCTTAGTGTACCAACAGTAGGCCCCTGATGTCTCTGGCATACTCTTGGTTTCACCTTCAAGATTATATTCCAAACAAGGAAAGGGGTTTTATTAAAAATTCATTAACATGGATGAGGGAGATGTTGTCAAAGGAAGGGAGAGTAGGAAATGTACCTTTTTCCTTATTAGAATATTTCTTTGGGAAATAACAGAAACATTTCCCTTCATTTCTCAGAGACCAGAATGGGGTTAGACCTTGCCCTTACAAAAGGAATTGAAATGAGCCATTCTAGTCAGTCATAATTCATACCTCTGAGACTAGAAAAGGGCCTGCTTCCTCTGAGAAAAGGGGATAGCTACATTTTACATCTAAGAAGTGGGGACAGTGACTGCTTCATAGACAATACAGCATACATGTCAACTTTCCATAAATATGTATTTCTTGATAGGCTGTATTTTGTTTCTACATTCTTTTCTCCTTCCTGATTTGTTTTCATGTTTACTTGTTTTTTAACATAAGTTTTGCACGTTCATGTTAAGTCAAATTTTTATCCATTCAATTTCTAAGCTTAGAAAGAATCTCTTCACCCTTCAGTTTTGAAAAACATTATAGAGTTCATCTAGCTTTTTTTTTTTCTTTTCAGTACCAGGGGTCAAACTCAGGACCTTGCACTTGCCGGGCAGGTGCTGACCCCTAAGCTAGCTTTCTTAAAGTTCTCACTAATACAGTGTCAAATTTTAAATTTCAAAGTTTTAATATTGTTTTAATTTTTAGGGAACCTAGAAAAGTTATTCTTCATCGTGGCTCAACAGGCCTTGGCTTCAACATTGTTGGAGGTGAAGATGGAGAAGGCATATTTATTTCCTTTATTTTGGCTGGAGGACCTGCTGATCTAAGTGGAGAACTCAGGAAAGGAGATCGTATTATTTCGGTAGGATAAGTTAATTGAATTGGTAATTTTACTCTCTTACCTATAACCTATTTATGACAACAGCAAGATTTTTTTAATCCCAAAGTTCTGACTATACTTTGTTATTTTACCATTTTATGCCTGAATTTTCCAAAATCATAGTGTTACCAAAAATATATTTTATGGTAGATTTTCATTGATATTTGACCTTCTTATAAGTAGTTTGTTGGAGGGGTGTTGTTGTTATTGGTAGTATTAGACATTGTCTGATTCTTTTTACAGTCTTCCTTGGTGGTTTTGGTAATGTCTTGATACGTATACATTGTTGTATGATTTTAGGATTTTTTGCTAAACATGCAGTATAGTGCTTTATTTTATATGTATAATAGTTCTCTTTTTTGAAGTTTAATCTTCTTTAGTGCTTTATAATGAATTCTTTTCTGATGTTCCAAGTTTTGCATTTTGAACTTATTTTTCAGTAGAACTTTATTTACTTTATTTCAGTGCTGCCTGTATTGGAAAGTGGTGTTCTCGGGAAGTATGCTACAGTATTTGTGGTGGGCTCTCAAGAGCATCAGTCTCAGGGCTGGGAAGATAGCTCAGTGGCATAAGTGCCTGCCTGGAAAGCACAAGGTCCTGAGTTTGATTCCCAGTACCAGAAAAACAAAACAAACAAAAAAAAAAAACTCAAGAGCATCAGTCTCAGCACATTTTTCCAATGACAAAACTAAAACTTAGGGATTCATTTGGATACAATAAGTGGTGCAGTGAGGATTTACCTTAACCACTATCTGTGCCATGCTTTTAATTAAAAGTAAAGGTAAACACTTCCTGGCAGAATTTTGAAATCTAGGAACAGGTTAGCAGTGCTATATAGCATTGCTATTTTAAATCATATATTGCTATAAATCATACTTTTTCTGCTGCAAAGTAAATCAAAAATATTCTTCAAACTGAAGGTAAATGTTCTTGGGACGTGGTAGGAAAAACATTCCAAAAATGTGAAATGCAACTTTTATACAGTTCTCAAGATTATTCCCCACTCACTATCTGACTTTCCCTGTGTACTTGCATATATCAGAATATTTCTTTTGAGGTTCCTGTATTTCAAGGTAGACTTGAAACAGTCAGAAAGGTTCGTTCATCACATAAAAGAAGTGAAAAACTATTTTTATTTATCCTAGAACCATAGTATGACCAACTAGTGTTTGAATAAGAATAACTGGGTGCTGTTTCTTCACAGATGGCCCACACAATGTTTAGGAAATGAAATTAGTATTCAACTAAATGGAAATTATATTGACATATTTAAGGCTAAACAATTTTTCTTTAAAGTTTAGTACTCCCTAAGACTAGTATTGTAACAGATTTTTTGTTCTTGTTTTTGAGAGTCTTGTTAAGTAGTTTTTTAGAGGACCACCTGGATGATTCTCCTTGAAAGAAGAGCAATTATCTCCAAATAAGAGCCCTATTTCCATGTGTTGATATGTATAGAGCTGGCTAGGACTTTTCTTTATTCCTTTAATGGGCTTTAAACAGTGTAACTGGAGGTGCTTCTGTGTAGGAGGCAAGGCCACAGACCAATGTTAGCTTATCCCCATAGCTCACAAAAAATAAGTGTCAGCTGTGCTCCCTGCTGTCTGTTGGGATCAAGCCTTGAGATAAGAGGCTATGACTTCCCAGGGGATAAAAAATTGTCTTTCGGAAAACAAAACATTAGACACGGTTTCAAATTGTGTTAATGCAGATTACTCCTGCATAGCCTTTTTTTCTACATAAAGGTCATTTCAGATGACTTTGCCTATCCCAGCTCTTAGCATTCATATGCTTCCCACCATTCTCACAATCATACATCCTTAGGCCACTCCCTTCTTCATGAATTAGTAAAACCTGGGTTCGGCCCTGGGTTGAGGCCTTTTCTGGTTAGCCATCATCTTAGCTGGACCACCTTGACTCTCCACCATTTTATTCCAGTGTTTTTGTTTGTTTTGTTTTGTTATTGTTGTTATGGCCAGCTCGGCCTGCCCTGGGGTTGGGGCTAGCGCAGCATGTGTTGTCAGGGATCAAACCATGGTCTCTTAGGTTGCCTAAGGTTGCCTAAGCAAGCACTTTAGACCACTGAGCCATCTCACAGGCCCTCCACCTTTTTAGATATATAATTTTGTCTTTATTTACATAGTGGTTTCATTGGGAGTGTGGATTGGAATTAACTCAATAGAATTCCAGTACCTTTTCTATGGGATTACATATATTAACTTCCCAGACTATGGTAAGGACTGTGAAAGGCTGTATAGTAGTTCAGGCTGGGCTTCAACTCATTTTGTAGACTAAGTTGACCTCAATCTAACTGCAATTTTCATGAATAAGTCTCCAGAGAACTGCAATTACAGACCTGCACCACCTTGCCTGGGTATTGCAACAGATTTTTAAGGCAGAAATAGAGCCTATTTGCAATGTTAGAATACAAAAGTCTCAAGCAACCATCCCTTTTACTCTAATATATCAAAACAATCTCCATAAATTTTCAAAACTGAAATCTGTCAATGTACTAGAATTCAGAGACCTAAGTGAACCAATGTGCAGCTCTTGGTAATGTGGCAGGCAGAGTAGTCAGGGATGGGGAAAGCCATCAAGAATGTACCTAGGGGGGCTCAGCAGGATGGCTCAGTGGCCTAAAGCACCTGCTTGGGAAAGCTTAGGCGGCTTCAGGGACTGCAGTTCGATCCCCAGCACCACATGCTGTGCCAGCCCTGCCCTCGGGGTGGGCTGAGCCAGCCATAAAAATGAGTGAATAAACAAATAAAGGTTCTGAAACAAGAAAAAATAAATAAATAAAATAAAAAATTATTTTTTAAAAAAATGTGCCTAGGAGGGCTAGGGAGATAGCTCTGTGGCACAAGTGCCTCCTGGCAAGTGCAAGATCATGAGTTTGAACCTCAGTCCTACAAAAAAAAAAAAAAAAAAAAAGTACCTAAGACTGAAGAGATAGCTCAGTGGCATAAGCACCTGCCTGGCAAGCACAAGGTACCAAGCTTGAACCCAGTACCACATGCTGTGCTAGCCTCAGAACTGGGCATGGTGGCACATACCTCTAATCCTATCACTAGGGAAGCTGAGACATGATCATTACAGGTCCTAGTTGTGTAACAAGACCCTGTATCAAAAAAGAAAAACAGCACCACTGGTGTAGTGGTATCATGCAAGATTTCCAAAAAAGAAAGAGAAAGGGAGAAAGAGCCAACCTAATATAGGATGGCCTGTTGTAGACTAGTGAAACAGATAAGAATTTTCAGAATCTCCACAAGTATGCTTCTACTTACTCCCTTCTTTCCTATGAGTCTTCACTGAATATTCAGAGGCAATAACGTGAAGATTGCAGGACCGAGAGAGGAGAATTAGGAATCATTCCTGAGACATACAAAGCAGCTGGCACTAACTGTGGCGTAATATAGTATGTATCATTATGAGAGTGCTAGAAATCTACAATAAAAAGTATGTCTTCTGACCCTCGACAGAAAATACATGAAAATCAACAGGATCTCTAGAATTCTAGTTGCTAAGGCACAGAAGTGGAGCATGAAAGCTTGGATGAACCTCTCCTAGGCAGTGGAGACAGAGATAGGTGGGATGAAAAAAAGAATGGTATCTTCCAAGACAGGTCAACTCGGTGGGTAACAGTGTTACAAGCAGTTTTCAAAGTCAGTGGCTGAGCTATAAAACATAAGATTTTATATATCTCAATAGTGCTTACACTCAAGGCCCTCAGAAGGAAAAATCTTGGTCCTATTTTGAAAAATCTTTAGCTAATTGAAATTAAAGCTACAAAATACAACTCAAGTACAGATTATATTGATATAACTACTAATTTTAACAGCCTAACACATGGATTATTCTCTCTTTGTAGGGATTAATTCCTGACACATGAACTATTCTATTTCAGAATAGTATTATGCAATATTTACTTCAGTCTCAGTACCACCACTACCACCACCCCTGCAAGCTTCCTCAGGAAATTGAACTGTGGATACTAGGCAAGCACTCCACTAGTGAGCTACCAGCCCAATAAGTTAGAAGATGTGAAATTGAGCTATCTCAATAACTGCATTACAATAAATAGTCCAATTAAGCTCCAGAAAATTGTCGGCTTTATTCACAAAAGCAAGACCCAACTATGTACTGTTTATCAGAAATTCATTCTAAATATTAATGTGTTGTGAAAGTAGAAGGTCTACCGCACAAACAACTTATGAAAGGTAGTATAGTAAAATGAGACAAATGGAATTCAAGAAAAATAGTGATATAAATGGATTCAATAATGATAAAAGTATCATTTCATCCAGAAGGTATAATCTTAAATTGATGTGTACCTAGTAAACCTTTCAAAATAACTGAAGCAAAAGTTGTCATATATAATGAAAAAAGTAGACAACTCTGCAGTCACATTTGGAGATTGAAGTACCTCCTTTTATAATAAGTGGAGTAAACATAAAAAAGGCGAGGAATCTCAGCCCTCACCTTACGCTGTATACAAAAAATTAAGTTGAAATGAATTGTGGGTCATAAGTTAAACTACAAGAAAACCTTAGCATGCATCGGGCAGATTTCGTAGAATCAAAGGGCCAATTCAGTTCAATGAGAAGGGATATTCTTAACAGATGATGTTGAAACAACTGGTTATCTCTACTCAGGTCATGGCTGACCAATCTTATTCCACATATCTTAATTCTAAATGGATTCATAAAACATTGAAAAATATCTTTACAACCCCAGTTTAAGCAATAGTTCTTTGGACAAGATAACTAAAACACTACCCATACAAACAGATACCAGTTAGAAATCAAATAAGCAAGCCATTCCGTGGTAAAGTAATCATGATCATCATCATCTTAGTTACATATATCTGACAAAAGACTGTTTCTAGAAAACAGGTCTCTTGCAGATCAACAATGTATAAGTAACCCAATTTGAAAATGCACAGGATTATGGCTGTTTCATAAATGAAGATATATAATTGGGCTAGTAATAACTAGCACATGAGAAAAGGTGCTTTGTATAACCAGGGAGCTACAAAACCACAGTGAGTGAAAAGGTTTAAGGAATTTGAATAGAAATTATGTAATTTTACTGTATCTTGATTTGTAGGCTACCAGACATATTATTTGTCAAAACCTCTTAAAATACCTATTCCTAAATAAAAAATTGTATTTTTAAAATCATAATAGGGCCAGTCTGATAGCTCAGCAGACTAAAGCACCTACTTAGGCAGGCACAGAGGCTGGGGTTAAATCCTGATATGCCATGCTGACCCTGCTGAGACAGCGATGGAGACTGGATGTGGCAGCACATACCTGTAATCCTAACATGTGGCACACTAAAAACAGGAGAATCAAATATGAGTCAGATCTACATAATGAGACCCTGTAGACCCTGTCCTAAATACAGAAAAAAAGTAAAAATAATAATAATTTTAAAATCATAGTACCCCTTCCCACTTGGGTGGCTCAGAGAAAAAAAGTTCATGTTTATTGGTGAAGATGTAGAACAACTCTCCATTATTACTGGAGGACATACGATACACCATACAAGAACTTTTTCGAGATCTTAAATTAATCAGACATCTAATGTTGTCACCTAAGTTTTACTCAAGAAAAGCAAAAGCATATGTTCATAAAAGCACTTTGGCAAGAATGTGCATAACAGTCTTATGATAGTCTAAACCTGAGGCCAGGTATGTTGGTATATGCCTATAATCCCAACATTCAGAAAGCTGTGGCAGGTAGATCTTCACAAGTTCAAAACCAGCATGGGCTACAAAGTGAGCTCAAAACCAGCCTGAACTACGTAGCAAGACCCCCATCTCAAAATAACAATAATAATAATAACAACAACAACAACAACACAGAGACCTGGAAGTAACCTAAGTTTTCATTTACTGAAAAATAAGTAAGTTGTTATAAATTTTAAAAATTTAATCCTATTTAGAAAGGAAAGGGAATAAACTACTGAAGCACATGACAGTGTAAATAACTGAAAAATATGTTGAATAAAACAGATACCAGATAAACATACACTGTATGATTCCTAGTTGTATGGTAATCATGCGCACTAATGTGTGTAATAATATTCAGAAAGTAGTTGTCCATCATTTGTGCCACCTATAAAAGTGCCCAATGCAACTCCCTGGGTTGGTTGATAGAAAGGTTACATATCTTCTTAGGACAGTGGTTTCCTGCATATGTGTAGTTGTCAAAATCCTACCAATTTAACTGTTTAAATTTGCACATTTTATAATCTTTAAATTTACAACTTTAAGAGCCAGGTATGGTGGCGCATTCCAATAATCCCAGCACTTGCGAGGCTGAGGCACGAAGATCAGTGAGAGTTCTAGACCAGCTTAGGCTACAAAAGTGAGTTCCAGGCCAACCTGAACTGCATAGTGAGACCCTGTCTCAAAAAGACAATATGCATATATAATTTTTAAAAATCTATTAAGGTACAAAGGCAGATTTGTGCTAAGGAACGGTTTTTTTAAAAAACAAATGTGGGGCCCGGCGAGATGGCTCAGTGGTCTAAAGAGCCTGCTTGGGGAAGCTTGGGCAGCTTCAGGGACCGCGGTTCGATCCCCGGCACCACATGCTGCGCCAGCCGTGCCTTCGGGGCGGGCTGAGCCGGCCATAAAAATGAGTAAATAAACAAACAAAGGTTCTGAAACAAGAATAAAAAGATAATAAATAAACTTTAAAAAAAAAAAATGTATCACAAATTAGCTATCTAGGGGGATAAAATTAGCATAGTGCTTTAATTCACACCTTCTGTCAAAATAGATTTTCAGTTAGCTTAGAATCTGCTGTGAGAAACTCAAAAGCAAAAAAAAAAAAAAAATGCTTTTAAATTGTCCATGTGAGACCACTTTATATGGTCACTAACACATTGCTAAAGTATGACAGGCTGACCAACACAATCAGCTTCTAAGCCTTTTGGTGTTAGCACTGAAACTTCGTGTCTAGAAATGCCTTTACTCAGATTTAAAAGTGAAAATCCATCCCAGCATGGTGGCACACACCTGTAATCCCAACTGCAAAGGAGGAGAACCAGGGTAGGAGAATTATATGTTCTCAACTAGCCCTAGCAGCTTAGTGAGAATAAAATGTTAAAAAGTCTTGGGTCTTAATAGCTTACTGGTAGAGCACTTACCTAACATACTTCAGGTCTGTAATCCTAGCACTCTGGGAGATACAGAAAGGAGTTTCTCAAGTTCAGGCCCAGGCTGGACAAAGTAGCAATTTAGCAAGACCCTGCCTCAAAATAAAAAACAAAATGGCCAGAAGTGTAGCTCAATGCAAAAGCCCTGGCTGGGTTCAGCACGCAACACAGGGGACTTGGGGGAGGGGGGCTACTTAAAAGCCCCCAAACTGTCAACTCGCTGAATTTAAGATACTGTTCAAGGAGGATATGAAGAATAAGATAGTAGCATTGCCACTGCCTATTGGAATGTTAAAAGCCTTCCTAAAATTTATATACAGAGCCTTTGCCAAAAGAATGGGAACCTTATTAGCTCTAGACACTTAAGAAAGTATCTCCATTAAACCAACTAGACAGAGACTTCAGTGACTACTTGTGACAAAGAATACAGCCTTTCTAGCATTCAAGTAAGATGTTAATAATTGTAACAATAATAAGCTCTAATAGGGGGGTGAATCTGTTATCCAGAGTTGTCATATTATTCAGTACATGTCTAATTTTCAACCAGAAAATTATGAGGAATGCAGAAAAACAAGATAGTAGCTCATGCTCAGAGGGAAAAAGCAGTCAGTAAAAATTGTCCTAGGAAAGGTGAGACATTGGACATAACCAAATACTTTAAATCAAATATTTTAGCTATTTCAAAAGAATTAAAGGAAACCATCTTTAAAAATCAAAGGGAAATATGAGAACACTATCTTACTAAGTAGGGAATATCAGTGAAATTAGGAGTAAGAACCAGAACAGAAATTCTGGAGTGAAAAAACTAACTAAAATGAAAATTTTGCTACATAAACTCAATAGCAGATTTGAGTGGGAAGAAAATAAGATGAGCAATTTCAAATACAGATTGAGATTATCCAAGCCAAAGAACAACAGAAGTAGAATGAATAGTAATGCCTCAAAGACTTGTGGACACCATCTAGTGTACCAACATGTATGTAATGGGAGTACCTGAAAAAAACAGGAAGGAAGCAAGCAAGATTGTGTAATAATGGCCCGAAACTTGCAGTTTTTTGAAAACCACTGTTATATACGTCCCAAGAAATTCAGTGAGCTCCAGGTAAAATAAACTTGAAGATATGCATTCCATAAAGACATCATAATCAACCAGGCATGGTGGCACATGCCCGTAAATCCCAGCATTCAGGAGGCTGAGGCAGGAAGGTTGTTTTGAAGTCAAGGTCAGCCTGAACTACAACAGGAGCTCAAGACCAGCCTGAACTGCATAGTGAGACGTTGTCTCAAAAAGAAAAAAGGAAAGAAAAAAAAAAAAGGCATCATAATCAAACTGTCAAAAGCTGAAGAATCTTTTCCCTTTTTTTTTTCTTTTATTTTGGCTGGCTCAGGCTGCCTTAAGGTACCCGGGTAAGGCTTGTGGAGCTGGGGACTGACCTCCAGTTCCCTATGACTGACTGCATTTGCCTGATCAGATGCTTAAACAACTGAGCAGGCCTCCAAAAGCTAAAGAATCTTGAAAGCAGCAAAAGATAAGTGCACAGTTACATGTAAAGGATCCTCAATAAGATTAACAGCTGTTTTCTCATTAAAAACTTTTATCAGTAGAATGGACTGGGGTTTGATCCTGGGCTTGCCATGCCAGCCCTACCCCCAGGGCATATCAAGACTGGGCATGGTGGCATACACCTATAATCCCAGCACTTGAGAGGCTAAAAATGGAAGGATCACTGTGAGTCCGATCTGTGTAGTGAGACCCTATAGACCCTGTATTAAATACATTTAAAAAAAAAAAAAAAAAACACTGGGGCCAGAGAAATAGCTCAGTGGTCTAAAGCATCTGCTTAGGCAAAGTGTAAGGACTACAGTTCCATCCCCAGAACCACATGCTGTGCTAGCCTCACCCCCAGGGTGGCCTGAGCTGGCCACAGGGAAAAAAAAAAAAAAAAGAGAGAGAGAGAGAGAGAGAGAGAGATAGGCATGTGTTATAGTGCCTCATTATTTTGAAATATGCAAGATAGCCAAATCTAGTCAGAAGGAAACTTAACTAGGTTTGGTGGGAGGAGAGAGGCTGTGAATGGAATCATCCCCTGTTGTCCCACAGCCCCCCCAGTATGGAGGATTGAACTGAGGACCTTAAATTTGCCAGGAAGGTGCTTAGAGCTATCTTCCCCACCTCCCCCCGCCTTTTTTTTAGTAAATATTAGAATTATTTTGAAATTAAGTATGGTAATTGTGAATGTATTAAAAATCACTTAAAGCAGTGGTTCTCAACCTGTGGGTTGGAACCCCAGTGGGGGTCAAACAACCAAAACACAGGGGTCGCCTAAAGCCATTCCAGATCATAACTGTAGCATAATTACAGTTTTGAAGTAGCCACCAAAATTATTTTTTGGTTTGGCATCACTGCAACATGAGGAACTGTATTGTGAGGTCATGGCATTAGAAAGGTTGAAAACCACTGACTTAGAGGTATATTTTAAAAAGTAGACTTTCAAGTACATGAAGAATTGTCCATTTTGTTGTTTTTTGACATAAATATCTTTCTAAAAACAATAAATGTCTTTCGTCAAAAAATTTTATTCTAAAATATCCTTGCTAGTGTGTCATACTTCCTTTGAATTATTTGATGATACTTTGAAAAGTACTTAGTTTGTGGTTTTGTTCAACCAATTATGTACTTTAAACCTGGGTAGAATATCTTTTAATCTTTTCTGTAACAGAAGAATTTGATCCACAGAAATAATTTATTTTAAAAAGTTTATCTTCCTTTAAGGTTCTTGAATTTATTCTCTTGGAAATTAGAAGGGTTTTTCTCTATGTACAAAGTAGAACTATTTATATCTTGTTTTGAATTTTTTATTACTATCTTTAGAAATGTTTTCTACTAACCATGGTTTTGTTTTTTGTTTTTTTTTTTTTGTAACCATATTAATTTTTTGATCTCCAGAATTTCTGGCTTCAATGTCAAAATTTTGAAGTGTTATATAACTTTTAACAGCCTTCAGATTTACTCCATAATACAGCTTTTCATATGAAACTTACATTATGATCTTGTTGTCCAGAAAGGTTTTGTTGTTTTTGTTGTTGTACTGGAGATCAAACTTAGGACCTCATGCTTGCCAACCAGGCACGCTGCTAAGCTATGTGTCCAGCCCCAAAAAGTTTTAATGAAAGTCTTCAACACTACATTATTCTACTCACTGCTAGTTCTTGGTTTTTAAAATTTTTCAGGTTTATTATTCTCAATTATGATGCTTCTATGAATATGCTCTTAGTCTTTTAGTCTTCAAGTAATTATTTTTCAGTTATACCAAATGAATGAATGAATGTTTTAGTTGTAAAGAGAAGAAAAAATTGGAACTGAGTTGATCTGTAGGAATGAGAATGTAGTAGGAGCGGAGTGGATGCTACAAGCAGAAAAATGAATTTCCCTCCTATTGCTTGAGTCATTAGTGAAATGAAAAGGATGACACTTGCTATTTTTTTGTAAAGTACACTTCTCAGTGGGTGGGTTGAAAACTTTCTGGGGAGAAATGTTTTGGTTTCCTAGTTGGCTTTAAGCAGAGTATTTTTAGTGAATAAAATCGGGGTTTTTTTGTTATTTGAACAAACTTTTTACACTATTCAATAGTCAGATTATTACAGCTAATCTGTGCTTTCTCAAATAACAGCCATTGTGACTTTTAATCAAAATGATTATTTTCTCTCAAATTAAGATTTCATTTGATTTACAGGTAAATAGTGTTGACCTCAGAGCTGCTAGTCATGAGCAGGCAGCTGCTGCACTGAAAAATGCTGGCCAGGCCGTAACAATTGTTGCACAATATCGACCTGAAGGTAATAAAATTATTTCTGTCTGTTATTAGTGGGGTTTTGGAGGTTTTTAAAATGTTTCTAAGTTTTTTGTCAAATGTTATCAAAATTTTTTTTAATTTTTCTAAATTTTTCTTACATTTTCCAGGCTTAACTTTTTTTTGTTCTATTCTGATTTGTTAATCTTAAGCCTAATTTTCCAGATCAAAAATGTTTTTAATAAGATGTGAGAACTCTCACCTGCCAATTCTTTTTTCTTTTCTTTTCTTTTTTTTTCTTTTTTTTTTTTTTTTTTTTTTTTTTTTTTTTTTTTTTTTTTTTTTTTTTTTTTTTTTTTTTTTTTTTTTTTTTTTTTTTTTTTTTTTTTTTTTTTTTTTTTTTTTTTTTTTTTTTTTTTTTTTTTTTTTTTTTTTTTTTTTTTTTTTTTTTTTTTTTTTTTTTTTTTTTTTTTTTTTTT
>PVJA010017605.1:0-22360 GCA_004027025.1 Myocastor coypus | reverse complement strand
GGGGTCTGTTATGCAGTTCAGGCTGACCTTGAGCTCACTTTTGTAGCCCAGGTTAGTCTCGAACTTGCACTGATCTGCCTGCCTCAGCCTCCCAGGTGCTGGGATTACAGGTGTGTGCCACCACGCCCGGCACCTGCCAACTCTTTTGAGCATTATACTATTACTTGAATTAACTTTCAAATGCTAGTCTTCAAAACTCTTAACTAAATCCATATCTTTTAATATACATTTCACTAGCTCATTAATTTTAAAGAGTAATAAAAGTCATAATCAAAAGCAATAGAAATATTGGACAGACGTAGTGACACACACCTATAATCCCAGAATTTAGGAGGCTCAGACAGAGAGGATCAGTTCGAATTCAAGACCAGCCTGGGCTGCAAAAGTGAGCTCATGGCCAACCTGAACTGCATAGCAAGACCCTGTCTCAAAAAGACCAGAAAGAAAAACATATTAACAAAGAAAGTGAGGTTACTCAAATTTTTCTAACTGGTGGATCAGATTGTACTTGTAAATAGAAAGGCTTAAGGTATGTTTCTCATAATCATTGTTACTATTTAAAATAAAGAGACTGCAGAGCTAGGATGTTCTGTGTCCATATAATAAGGCTTCAGGAATATGGTTTTCCTAGACTCCTACGGAAGAAGGTGGTAATGGAAAACTTGAAGTCATGCCATATTAAACATATAAGACTCTAGTGTGCATCAGCACAACTGCTTTTAACAGTGAAACCTCAGGGGGATTTGAAAAGCTTAAACACCCAAAAGAATACATAGCATCGTTAATGTTAACAACATGAAGAAAGAAAATATGATGTGACTCATGCGGCCAAAGGAAATGTCCTATAACTTAGGAATTAACCCATTTATCACAGAGGTTGCAATTTTTTAAATTTTTTTCATGAAATTCATGTCTGTCAGTCTAAACTCAAAAAACAGAATTTGAAGTAAAACATTTTATGTTCTATCGTAAGCATTCCAAAAGTCAGTTAACCTTGTGTGATTTCATAGCTATTACATTTATTATACTTGGAGTAGAATTTATTTTTGTACTGTTTTAGAGCTAATCAAAGTAATATGTTGCATATTTTGATTCATAAAATGCAGTAGATCCTGTCAATCTATAAAACTCATCTTTGTATACTCAGTAGCCAAATAAGGGTAAGTTACAATAGATAACTTTTAAACAAATAAACATTAACAAAAGAAAAGTAATTAATATCGGAAATCAGAATGCTAGTTCATTGCTTTTTGTGAGAAATCTGCCCTTGTGGGCCACACATGCTTTTATTTTAGGGGTTCCACATTCACACTCTATCAGTACACTGAATCGAAGCCAGATTATAATTACTAGTTAGTTGGTACAGTACCTAACCTCACTTGTAAGCTTATAATGAATATAGACTTTTTAAGTAGGATTAAGGACAAGTCCGTATCTAGCATCAGACCTCCCTTGTAAACAAAAGAAACAAAGCAAATAAAACACATATACACTTCTACCCACATAGCTCTATCTTGTGTTAAGCAAAACAGAGAAAACAGCTATATTACCTGGACCATAAAATATAGACAGAGGCTGCTAAAGTAGCTGAGGTCTGATAGAAGTCATATGGCTGTCTCCAGGGCTTGGGCAGGGAAAATAAAGTTATTTTGTAATGTCCTATACCAGAAACACACTTGAGGAATTATGGAAACATGTCAAAAGGATATAGATTCTATCTGTGAAAAGACTCCTCCTAGCCAAATTAGGAACAGTTTCAGGATAGTTGGTAAAAATAACACCAGACTGTACCCAACTAAATAAATTAGGAAATTGTGAGTCCTTACAAATATAAATTAATTCCAGGTTTAGTGACAATGGGGTGTACTCAGTTTCAGTAACTTCTTTGCATAGCAAGAAGTCACAGTGGAAAACTCGGGCAAATACACCCTTCATCAAGTGATCAATGAGAGCAGTTCTACAAAAATAATTGACCTATAATGGTCAGTATAAAAATCACAAAGTCAAAGAAAGACTGCAGCACTCTTAAAAAAAACACAACTAAATGCAGTATCTTTTCAAACTGGATCCCTTTGATGTAAAGGGCATTATTGGTGAAACGTTATTGCAGTTCAGCATTAAGTAACATTAATGTTATTTTACTAATTTTGATAGTTTGTGGTTATGTAAGAAATACATTTGTAGGAAATGCACACTGGGTAGATTCAGAGTTGATGAGACATCAAGAAAGCAAGTTACTTAAACGGTTGAGGAACAACTAAGTGTGACTTTTAATCTTTTGGGGGCAGGGGAGATAGCCCAGTAGAATAAGCGCTTGCCTGGCAAACACAAGCACCTGAGTTCAATTCCCAGTCCCACAAAAAAAAAAAAAAAAAAAAAAAAAAAAGAAATACATATTGAGGGGCCAGGGAGATAGCTCCGTGGCACAAGTGCCTGGCAAGTGAGTTTGAACCCAGTCCCGCAAAAAAAAAAAAAAAAGCTTTCTTTGAGCCAGTAAGGTGGTTCAGTGGTCTAAAGTACCTACTTAGGAAAGCTTAAGCAACTGCAGGGACTGCGGCTCAATCCCTAGCACCACGTGCTGTGCCAGCTGACCCCCAGGTCAGGCTGAGCTAGCCATTAAAAAAAGAAAAGAAAAATACATAATGGGGCCAGGGAGATAGCTTAGGGGTACAAATGCCTGCCTGATAAGTGCAAGGTCCAGAGTTTGATCCCCAGTTCCACAAAAAAAACTTAAATACATATTAAGCAGGGGCTGTTTCAAAGTAAGACATAAGAGAAGTTAGGCAAACTGAGCATGTAGTGCAGGCCTATCATCCCAGCACTCAAGAGGCAGAGGCAAAAGGATCATAAAGTCAAGGATAGCTGGGACTACATAAAACAAACAAACAAACAAAAAAAAAAGTAGACAATGATTGTTCAGTATGTACTAAGAGTCCACTAGGGAGAAAAAACACAGCAATTAAACAGAGCACTAGGGCCTGGCGGGATGGCTCAGTGGTCTAAAGTGCCTGCTTAGGAAAGCTTGGGCGACTACAGGGACCGCGGTTCGATCCCCGGCACCACATGCTGCGCCAGCCCTTCCCTCAGGGCAGGCTGAGCCGGCCATAAAATTAAATAAATAAACAAACAAAACAAGAAATAAATAAATAAATAAATAAACAAACAAACAGAGCACTAAAAGTCTATACAAGAAATTTTTTTTTCCAAAATATTTCAAACTCCAAAAGGACATTCCAACACAATATGATAGTGGTACATACCTATAATCTGTGCTACTCAGCAGGCTGAGAGAAGAATTTCAAGTGCCTCAAATCAAAAAGAGCTAAGGATGTAGCTCAGTGCTTCCTAAGTTTAATTCTTAATATTGTGGGGTTGAGGAATAACCCAATACTGTAGAAGGTTTTGTTGGGTTTTTCTTTTTTTTCTTTTTTGCAGTACTGGGCATTGAACTCAGGACCCTGAGCTATCTCCCCAGCCCCAGCACTGTAATACTGACAAGTTACTCAAGTTTGATTCCCAGTCCCAAATTGGGCCCTTTATTTTAGAGGGAGTCTAGATGGAATTGAAGTTCAATATAAAAACAAAACTGGTGCCAGCTACATAGTTCAGGAGATTAAAATACCTGCTTAGGCAGACTGCCCCACCCTGGAGCATGCCGAAAAGGTGATTGAGACTGGGTATGATGGCTCACACCTGTAATCCCAGTGCTCGAGAGGCTAAAAGCAAAAGGATCAGTATGAGTCTGCTCTGTGTAAGGAGACCCTGAACTAAATACATAAAATAATAATAATAATTAAAAACAAAACTGAACTTGAGTTTGTACTGGCAGCATAACACCAAGGAGGAACTTTTCCAGATAATGTTAAAACAGTAACTCCATATATCTTTTGTGGTCTATACCTCAATAATAAGAAACTTAGAAAAGCAATTACTAGTTTTCAGTAGTCACTATGATATTTCAGTATTGTTATTTCTATTGTGAATATAACATTTGGATAAAACAAGTTACTACAGTGTGCTAATTCTATATATATCCATCATAACTTGAGAACTAGTATTCTCTATATTCAAGAAAGTAGGAACAAATGTAAAATCAGAAAAGTTCCCAGTGCTGGGCAAGGTGGCACAAGCCTATAATCCCAGACTTAGGAGGCTGATGCAGGAGGATTACCATGAAATCAAGCCCAGACTGGGCTACATAGTGGATACAAAACCAGCTTAAACTATGTAGGGTGACCCTGATTTTTTTTTAAATCCAGTGGTTCTAGTTTTCATTAGAAAAAACCAGTACAAATTTAAAATGTATGTAAATAAGCTCATATCTCCTTTGATTGCTTATTAGCTGTTATATACTAAAGATTTATCATAAGTGATAATTATTGAATTGTAATAATCAGTCTTCTAACATTTTTTATTTAAATTTTTATCCCCGGCACCACATGAAGCCCTAGCCCCCAGCCCAGCCCCTGGGCACACTGAGAGGACCACCAATACTGGGCATGGGGGCAAACACCTGTAATCCCAGCGCTGGGGAGGCTGCAAAAAAGGGGAATCACTATGAGTCTGAGCTACATAGCGAGACACTGTACTAAATACATAAAAAATTAAAATTACACTAAAATTTTACTATAGTTTAAAACTGAAAAATATTTTGCTAGATATTAATGTGAATGTTTAAATGTTTCCAAATTCTTTGATAAATTGTTGCTTCAGTTAATAGTGTTCTTAAAAAACACATGATGGTTATAATGAGAGGAAGAATAACTCAGCAACATTCATGCTTTAGTCTGTCTTATTGAACACACAAACTCCCAGACAAGTTGTTTACTTAAGTTCATAAGAAAACAAGATTTCATCTTACCTAATTGTAAGTGTGTGTGTGTGTGTGTGTGTGTGTGTGTATTATAAAGACATAAGGTTAACTGTAATCGTTATATTTTTTGAAAAGTGCTAATTTTAATTTAATTTTTAATAGATGACAGTTTAATGTACTTCATCTTGAAAATGATAGTTACTTTTCTACTAAGCTGTCTTAAATAAAAATATTTAAGATGTTACTTCATATTGCTTTTGTGTCTTTGACATTTTGACAATTTATAAACAAATTAAAATAAATTAAACTTCTTTTATCAATTTGATAAGGCATGTTTTTCCTGTTATTACTGACATACACAAATTCTTTGTTTAAGAATTTAAGATTAACACATTCCAGGAGATAAAGTCAGCAACCTATAACATTAGTTATCATAGATTTCTTTTTTAATGTAAAAATTGAAATATATCCTGATTTTTTAACCTTTACACATGAAATTAGGATGTAAGATTGTCAGTGCTATGTCATTAGTAGAATTGTCTTTCAGTTAATTAATGGTGATAAGAATGTGAGGGAATTCTAATACCTGATTCTAATTTATGATACATTAGAAGATTGTTTTCCCTTGGACAAAATTTTATACAGATTACTATTTTTGATCAATTTTAGGATAATTTATGTATTTAATATATGTAAATAACTTATTTATCAAGATTATGAAATATAAATTTCTTTTTCTTCCTTTAGAATACAGTCGTTTTGAAGCAAAAATACATGATTTGCGGGAACAGATGATGAATAGTAGCATTAGCTCAGGATCAGGCTCTCTGAGAACTAGCCAGAAACGATCCCTCTATGTCAGGTAAATTTTTACTTCAATTATGATAACCCTTAATTATTTATGCCTATAAGTTCTTTCAGATTTCTCACTGTGACTTAGATTTACTATAGAAAAATATATTGCAAATTCACAAAAATTTTTTAATGATGTCCTGATAGTATATTTTTCAGAAGCTAGAATATTATTGAAGTTTCACCAGTGGAAGTTACACAGTGTGAGCCTATGAATAGTAATAATAAGAAAGTGCAAAACAATTATGGCCTTGAAATTTTTTTAGATTAACATTTTAGTGGTGGCTATAAGCTGAGTATATCCTCCCTTACTTGGATTTACCTGTGTGCTTTTATAGTAGAATATGCTGTATTTGAGTAACATTTGATTACTTGCATTTTTTACATTTAAGGGAAGACACATTATTGGCTCATCAAACTTGAAACAATACATTATTTATATTTGATACACTGGGCTGGAAATATTGCATAGTACAAAGGCTCTGGGTTCAGTCTCCAGTGCTGCCAAAAAAAAAAAAAAAAAAAAAGTCAAGTAGAATGAAAAGAAATGTGATTTATATATTAATTTCTAATTGTCATATTACAATAAAGAATAAATTGTTAAAGGTAATTGCTGGAATCCTTTCCTGTTGTGTATTTGTAGAACTGGAATCAAACTCAGGGCTTGTGCGTGCATGATAGGTTAACACTACAACTGAGCTGTGCTCAATTGTTTGCTGGGGGGTTGTTTTGGTTTGGTTTGGTTTGGTTTGGTTTTGGTATGTATTTGATACAGGATCTCACTATGCATAGAGCACTCGTAGTGATCCTCCTGTTTTGGGCCTCTTTGTTATACTTCTGAGAGAGTTTATTTTGACTTAAATTTTAATTTGTTTAGATATTGTTCATTAATCAAGTGATGGAACACAGTAATTTCTTTTTGCCAAACTTTTAAATATTAACATTTTTCAAGTGGCAAATTAATAAAGTATTTTTCCTAAATATTTGGGCTTCTAGTTTTCCACATTGATATTTACTCGAGAAATGCTGCTTCCATTTGTAAACAAGTGGAAGAAGTAATTAGCTGATGGAATAATATCTTAATCCACAGTTAATAAATATCAGTTTGTTTTTTCTAAGTGTTTGGTCAATATAAAAATGTTTTTGTTTTCCTCATACTGAAAATTGAACCCAGGGAATCCTAAGCTGTATCCATATCTGTCTCAGTTTCATTTTAAGATAGGTCTCAGATAAATCACCCAGACTGACTGGAATTTGTGCCTCACCTGCCTCAGCCTCCAGATAACCTAGCTAAGAATATTCTTTAATGTTTATTCTCAGTTATTTTAGGATAATTCTCCTGATTTACCTTCATTTTAGAAATTCAGGGCCAAGGATATAGCTCAGCAGCATAAGTGCCTGCTTGTGCAAGGTCCCAAGTTCAATCCTCAGTACTGTAAAAACAAAAATTTAATAGAAATTCAGTGATATAGCTTGTCAGTAATACATGTGTCTCAGTTACCTCATTGCTAGGACAAAATACCCAACACCCAAAGTGAAGCAAAGAAAGGTTTGTTTGTTTATTTATTTAGCTCACAGTCAGTGGAGTTTTCAGTCCATACTCAGTGGGCTCCAAGGCAGAGTGGCACATGACAGAAGGCAGCAGTTCATGGTAGCAGAATATAGCAAAATAGCAAGAGCAAATGGGGGGAATAGTGGCAACAATTGGCTACAAAGAGCAAGTCTGTCTCCTTTATGTTGCATTCAGGCTGTCTGCTCCAGGCTGTTTATAGTACTCACACCCATAATCCCAGCAGTACTCACACCCATCATCCCAGTGGATCATGAGTTAAATCATAAACTCTAGAAATTCACCCTCCGTGACTGCATCAAGTTTTGGGGGGACAACTAGACACAAACGATAACAGTATGTCTCATGGCACATACTTACAATCCCAGCACTTTGTGAAGGTAAGGCAGGAGGATCGATCTTAAATTCAAGTCCTATCTGGTACAGTTTAGCAAAACATTCTCTCACAATATGAAAGAAAGTGAAGCATAGCAACTGAAAGTGTAGCTTAGCAACAGGATACCCTGATACCACAAAAAATATATGTGTATGTGTTGTCATTGGATTATACTAAATGCATTGGTTGTTTTTATTATGAGACAGGAGTCTCACTGATACCTAGGCTGGCACACATTGAAAACCATTAGCTACCATTTCCTCCTCCCTCAACCTTTCAAATAGCTGGGACAATAGGTGTGTACTGTCACTTCAAGAAGCATTTTTAAAATTTATCTTATGCACTTTACCTAGTTTGACTTAATCTCAGAACAACACTATAATATAAAATTACTATGCCCATCAGACAAAAAGACTGAGACCCAAAAACTGTCCAAAGCAAATACAGAACTGCATTAAAACTCGAACAAGTTAGGACACAGCAATCAAACCTACAACAGTCTAATTCCAAAGCATGTTTTGGCACTGCCCAACATACCATGAAAAACATTGTCATTTTTAATTTTCTAGATGTCACATTCAAAAAGTAAAAAACAGAAGTGCCAGCTCTAGTGACACATGCCCATAATCCCACCACCCAGGAGGCCTATGCCAGAGAATCACAAGTTCAAAGCCAATCTGGACTATATAGCAAGACCCTGTCTCAAAAAATAAACCAAAAAGCAAAGTTGAGAATGATAGCACATGCCTAAAATCTGGAAGTAGGATTATGAATTTGAGGCCAGCTTAGACCAGAAAAATCCTGTCTTCAAAAAATTTGTTTCTGCTATAGTATTGAAGGAAATAATAAATAATGTATCAAATGGCAAACCCTTTCTATTACATATTAGTTTTTATTTTTTTGTTTCATTGTCTTAATAGTGCAAAATTGTCCTTAGCATCATTTGCCCACCATAGTACATTAATTATCTAAGTTGTATGTCATTTCAGGATGCTATGTTAATTACAAATTGACTGCCACTATAACAGTTATGAACCTTTCTCTTCCGAGTCTAGAGCCCTTTTTGATTATGACAAGACCAAAGACAGTGGCCTTCCCAGTCAAGGGCTGAACTTCAAATTTGGAGATATCCTCCATGTTATTAATGCTTCAGATGACGAGTGGTGGCAAGCAAGGCAAGTCACACCAGATGGTGAGAGTGAGGAAGTTGGAGTGATTCCTAGTAAACGCAGGTAAATATGTTTTTCTTAGCAGCTGGAAAGTAGGACATAAATAACCTAAGAAATTACTATTTCTTTGCACTTCTTTTACTGTGATGTAGGTGGACCTGGAGGACCTTCTGCTAAATGACATTTTCCAGACACAGACAGACATTATACATTCTCATGTTTATATTTCCAAAATAGCTAATAGATTGGTATTACTAGGATCTAGAGGGAGGAGTAAGATGTTGGTCAGCTGATGCAAACTTGCAGTTGTGCAAGATAAACAAGTTTAGAAAATCTAACATTTAGCATAGTAAGCCATATATAACATTATTCTACAGTGTACTCACAATTTGCTGGGAAGGTAGGTTCTTCAGAGTACTCACCATCCCCCTCCCAAAAAAGGTGGACTGTAAAGGGATAATTAGCTTGATTATAGTTATCTTATAGTGTGTGTGTGTGTATGTATATCATATGTATGCATCCATGTGTATGTCATATCTGTGGCATCTAGTTAGATACCATCTTTCAAACATGCACAGTTAAAAATAAACCTTAACCAGGCATGGTGGCACATATCTGCACTCCCAGCATTCAGGAGACTGAGGCAGGAGGATCAGTATGAGTTTGAGACCAGCCAGGGCTTCATAATGACTTCAGGGCCAGACGGAACTACATAGGTTAGATCTTGTATACAAAAAGAAAAAAATTAATTATTTTTTAAAAATTAAGACATGAGCCCAGCTGAATAAATACAGAAGTGATTTTATATTTTACTTTCCCCATTGTGCTTCACAGCTATTTATAGCCAATGTCAAAACTAGAAAACATAATGCTTCCAAATAAAAAGTTCTTTAAATTTCCTGATAGTTGCTGAAAGCAAAATGATTGTATTTTTAGCAGCTGTGCCATATGTCTGTACCATGCAGGGAAAACTTATCTGTAATTTTCCCATGTGAGTAGAAATAGTCCTTAAATTTTTTATTATATACATTGCCTCCTTTAGATTTAATACATGGAGGGAGGGACCAGCAAGATGCCTCACTGGTCTAAAGCACTTGCATAGGCAAGCTTAGGCAGCCACAGGGACCATGGTTTGATCCCTGGCATCACATGCCTCCAGCCCCACCCCCAGGGCAGACTGAGCTGGCCATAATATTAAAAAAAAAAAAAAAAAAATTAATATATGGAGATAAATGCAAGGGGTATTTGTTTTAGTAATATTTTACTGGTAGACTTTGCATTTCTTATTTTAGACCTGGTGATGCAGTTTTCTTTTAACCATTTAGTGATTCGTTTGTGCATATATTTATCCTCTAGTAGTTGAAGTGGTTAAGTGTAGGCTGATTTTTGGGAAGTCAGGCTCACCTTAGCTTTGTAAAGCCTCAGAAGTGTTCACTGTCTCCACTTCTGTGGGAAAGGTATTGATTCAAATGTCAGTTCATAATTCCCCCAAAATTGCTTCTTTATGAGAACTGACTTACCTAAGTCATTGACTGAAAATCCTTTTTTAAGAACTTTTTAAATAACTTTATTTTGGAAAGTTAAGACAGGAGGGTCACTAAATTTAAAGCCAGCCTGGACTACACAGCAAGATCCTGTCTCCAAAAAAAAAAAAGCAAAAATTTTATTATACCCAGTTAATTCACTTGGTGCAGTAAATAACTTCTTACTAATGAATTGAATTCTACTTACTTTTTTGGAGTCACTCTAGTTGAGAAATACATTCAACTCACGTAATGTTTATGTATATTTGTCCCCAAAAGTGGTAGTATCTTACTTCATTTTGTAGTGCTCAAAATGAAACTAGAGCAAGAGCTCTTTTTGTGTGTGTGTGTGTGTGTGTGTGTGTGTGTGTGTGTGTGTGTGTGTGTGTGTGTGAAACTGGGGATTGAACTCAGGCCTTTGCACCTGCCAGGCAAGTGTTTATTCTACTGAGCTATCTCCCTGGCCCCTAGAGCAAGAGCTCTTACACTGAGCTGCACTACAAGTCCAAGAGGGATGCTGAAGTATTGCAAGGATTTGTAATATGACTGGGGTTTATAACTATTAACTAGATCCATATGCCAGCAGATCCAACTATTGTGCAGTTTCATATTGGATGGCAAAGTCCCTTTGACAGGTCATCCCCTTAGCATAACGTTTCCTGGAATAGGATGTGCTCTGTTTAAGGTTCAAAAACACTTTCCTGTGCTTTCTTGAGTCTGTTAAAAACCTTGTATCATATTGTGTAAAAGCTAAAAATGTACCTGCAGCCACTGAGAAATGCTTTTGTCTTTGGTAGAAGAGAGAAATGATGCAAGAGATAAGTTTTGACCTCTGCCAGTTCGCAAATTCATGAGTAACACTGTAGAAATAATTTTTCTCCCATGATACAGTATAAACCACAACTGATTATCCAACTTCATTCTTAAATGTATTCAAAACTTGCTTTTCCTTAAATAAAACTATCTCCTCCTTAGACCTCTTTATTTCTAGTAGTAGCATGAAGAATTATAATTCCTGCAGTTTTTGCTTCAGTAAGTACACAAACATTTTTATAAATTACTCATGTCATAGGCCATCAAGATTGCTCAGGAATAATAAACCTAAGTTTTAAGTTCATCAGTGATAAGATTCTACTATACCCATGGTAAAATAGTATAGCTAGTAATAAAATACATTTTTTCACAACTGTTCTGGTAGATTTTTCTGTTATACTAACATAATTGCAGGTTGAAATCTAAGGATTTGTCTAACAAAAATTTGCAAGATTTATATTATTACATTCTACATGAAAACTGGTTTTGTTGTTATATTTTATTTACTTTTCTTTTGTTTTTTTGAAACACGGTTTACTATGCCTCCCCTCCTTACAGGCATGCATACCACACCCAGCCTTGCTTGCATATCTTGAACAGTTATATGTATATTTGAACTTGAATGGGGTTCAGAATTCAAAAGTTAAAAAAAAAAAACTCTTGTTTCCTTCCCTAGCATCTGTTTCACCCTCATGGAAATTAAGACAGGTTACCAGTTCTTATGTATCCTTTCAAAACTACCTTAAAATTCTTCAGTTGCTTTATATACTAACATATATATCATTGGAGTTAAGCTTGATTTACTTCCAACCTTTTTATTTTTTAAAATTTCAGAGCTCAGTGGTCTAAAGTGCCTGCTTAGGAAAGCTTGGGCAGCTGCAGGGACCGAGGTTCGATCCCCAGCACCACATGCTGCGCCAGCCCTGCCCTCAGGGCAGGCTGAGCCAGCCATTAAAAATAAATAAACAAGCCGGGCGTGGTGGCACACGCCTGTAATCCCAGCACTCGGGAGGCTGAGGCAGGAGGATGGGTGCGAGTTCGAGACCAGCCTGGGCTACAAAAGTGAGCTCAAGGCCAGCCTGAATTGCATAACAAGACCCTGTCTCAAAAAGACAAAAAATAAATAAATAAATAAATAAACAAACAAACAAACAAAAGTTCGGAAGCAAGAAAAACATTAAAATAGAACCTTTGTTTGTTTATTCACTCATTTTTATGGCCGGCTCAGCCTGCCCTAAGGGCAGGGCTGGCGCAGCATGTGGTGCCAGGGATCGAACCGAGGTCCCTGAAACCGCCCAAGCTTTCCCAGGCAGGCACTTTAGACCACTGAGCCATCCCTCTGGGCCGAAAAACATTAAAATAAAATAAAAAATTTCTTTTAAAAAATAAATAAATAAATAAATAAGATTTCAGAGCTACTGAAAAATAAGTTGAAAATAAAACAGCTAGTACAATAAACCATATATCCTTTGCCCACTTTTACCAGTTGTTAAAATTTGCCACATTTGCTTGCTCTCTTAAGCTTAATTTAGCATCTGTATTCTTAAACTAACAAATATGACATACCTGGAAATTGCTAAATTCAGAAACACTGCCTCCCATTGCTTTTACTATACTTAACAGATTTGGTATATATAAAAGTATAATCACACATACTATGCTTCACTGCCTCATAGGTGTTTTGGTGTTTATAATAAAAGGAGTCCTTCAATTTTGTTTTTCAGCAACTCTTTAATTTTAGCATATGAACCTAGATGATCCCTAAAGGTTTTATAATATTTATAATATAAAGATGCCCATTATAAAGGTATCAATTCTGGTACTTTCTAGTAAGACTGTGTGTGTGTATGTGTGTGTGTGTGTGGCTAGTTCAGCCAGTCCTAGGAGCAGGGCTGCCGAGGCATGTGATGCCAGGGATCAAACTACAATCCCTGTCTTTTGCCTAAGCCTACCTAAATGGCAAGGTTGCTGAGTGCTTTAGATGTGCTTTAGATCACTGAGTATCTCACAGGCCCCTCTAGTAAAACTCTTAGTTTCATTTGTTTGGGTTAAAAAATTCTGACTAGCATGGCGGCATGTGACTATAGTCTCAGCTGTTCAAGAGGCTGAAGGAGGAGGATGAAGAGTTCTAGGCCAAAGGTCAGCCTGAACTACCTGTCAAGACGCTGACTCAAAAATCATTCTGGAGGCCCAGGGTATTTATAACTCATTGGTCAAATGTGTGTTTAGCATATATGAAATGATATATTCAATTCCTAGCAACAAAATAAATAAACTACTTATTTACTTATTAGACAGGCATGGTAGTCCAAAACTATGATCCTAGCACTTCAAGAAGCTGAGGCAAGAGAATTGTATGTTCAAGCCCAGCTTGGGCAGTTTAAAAACACAACAAGTTCTTTTCTCAAATATTTCTCAAAATAAATAACAGGCTGAGTATATAGCTCAGTGCAATAAATGTTCCTGGGTTCAATCCCCAGTACACAAAATAAATAATAAAACATATGTAACTATGTCTGTTCATTTACAGGGTTGAAAAGAAAGAACGAGCCCGGTTAAAAACAGTAAAATTCAATTCTAAAGCAAGAGGAGATAAAGGGGTGAGTATGTGAAGTCTCTTATTTCTAAAATTTAATAATTGCAAATAATAGACCTTTTCATAATGCTTATCTGAGCTGTTTTTAAATGAAAATGATTTTGCCATTCCATTCAGAAATTAACTGAATAGCTCTTGCCATGATGGTACTTTTCAGAAGTAGAAACATTTATTAAATTAAAGCATCTACTTTACAGACCTTTCCACATTATCAAATTGTCGTTTCATATATTCGTAACAGGCTACATTTAGTCAGGATTATTTTTCTAAATGAATTATCAATATTAATCATGAAAACTAGTTTAATAATGACTACTGCAGAGCCTTTCAAAATATGAGCTAAGTCAGAATATAAATTTTCAAGTTGTTGAATGTGAATTCATAGACATTTCCTTGTTCTATATGCCCTTAATTCTGGAAATTATTTCACAGTAAATGCTATGTTTTAAATATTAGCATTGACATGAGTCATTATTTGGCAGAAATAAAGTGACAGAAGTTTGACAGATGGCCAAGAGCCATATCAAAATTCCCTATATATTTTAGGTCTGTATTTAGTTTTCATGTACTTACCTCTCTACTTGAATAAAAATTTTGAGTGTGAAAAGATGAAAAAGATAGTTCCAGCTTCAGTTGTATTAAATACATGTACTGATTATCCTGAACTGACCACAGTGAAGTCTTCCACAGGCTTGAAGAGAGGGCTGATCATATGTCACAGGGAAATACTTTTCACAGCTATACTTTATATCTCACATTTTTAATCTAAAGCATAATTTCATAGCTCTTTTGTTTGCAATTGAAATGAATGTGAAAATTCATTCAATGAATTTACTCTCTGTACCTCTCTGATACCACTGAGTACTGAAATAAAGAAGTTTAAAACTTAAAAGAAATGAGATCCTTGACCAGTAAATTAAATCTATGTAAGTTGTACATGTTCAATGTTTTTGGAATAATAAATTCTTTTAAATTGTAGCTTTCAGAAAATAAGGAATTATCTCAAGCAATATGTAAAATAGAAAGTTTTATTGGAGGAAAAATTCCAAGTAAATGTTCAGGATTTGAAGTAACTACATTGATTTTTGTGCTTGTTTTATGTATGTCTTTAAAAATGCTTTAGTACACTACATCATCAACAAATTGAAAAAGAGGTTGCATGTTGTAACTTTTCTTTCATACTATGAGAAGTTAACTGAATTAACTACATATTTAAACCTCAGTCTTCTTTGTTGACTATAACCAACTTTATACAATCACTGTGTTCTAACACAGCACCAAAAGTATGCATGATAACTGAGTGGGGTAAAAATACGCTTGCCATTGATACAGAACTGCATTTCTTTCCATAATACCATTTTATGCTCTATCCTCCTTTGCTTTTTCCTTGCGTGGTGATTTATGGACTTTATTTTCATTATAGACATAACACTTCAGCTTTTTATTGACATTTTTAACATTTAGCTATTTCAAAATGCTACATACTGAAATTATATATTTCGCTTTTTAAATATATATATCATGAATTTGTGATATTATCTCATATTTATTTTACTCTTACAATATGGCATTGATGACAACAGTGTATTTTTATTGAAAATACAGAAAAACTGAAGAAAGCGTAACTCTTCAGTTTTATATTTTCCCTACATGTATTTTGTCTTGTTCACTTTTTCTGTTTTGGTTTTCACTTTTAACAAATTCTACACCTGGAGGTATTAAATGTAAGACTGTTAATACATTTCTTAACTAACAAGCATTTCTTTCTGTCCTGTATTGATATCTTTATGATATCTTATTTTGTCTAACTGCAAAAATACCAAAAATCAAAACATTTTTAACTTCATGTTTCTTTTGGTTATGTGCTGTGAAACTGACTCTGACCACAATATATGCAGTAAAATGAATCATCTTTTGTGAAACACATATCAGTTTAAGATTACTAAATTTAAAACCAGTAATTCAGCTGGAGATGTAGCTCAGTGCATAGCACCTACTTGGCAAGCATGAGGTCGTGAGTTCAATTCCTGACAGTGGCATCACAGTGTCAAAAAAAAAAAAAAAGTAATTCTTATGAATGAAAAGAGTGAGAACTTTCCTGATTTAAATTATAATACCTCAGCCAGGCATGGTGGTGCATGCTTGTAATCCCAGCACTTGGGAGGCTCAGGCAGGAGGATCACTGCAGGTTTGAGACCAGCCTGGGTTACAAAAGTGAGCTCAAGGCCAGCCTGAACTGCATAGCAAGACCTTGTCTCAAAAACACCAAAAAAAAAAAAATTATAATACTTCTACTGAAATTTAGTTTTCCCCTTCTCCTTTATAAAATTTGAGTTCACACAGAATTTTATTCAAATAATGCTACCTGACAGTTTATAAAAAAATTACAAACCCAAATTTCTCTATAAGACTTCACTCATCAACAGAATGTTTAACTTGTGCTTAAAGTTCTGTCATCTTGTATATCAGAACCTTCAATGTTAAAATTGAAGTCAAGACAGTCTGTTTGGCTAATGAGCTATGAATGTACTAATCTGGAATTATTGATATGAAAAGGTAAAAATGAAGAGTTACTCTTATTTTTATAAAGATCCTATTCAAAATAAATCCTCTCAAGTCATAAAATTATAACTAAAAGTTACTTTAGCACTTTAATCACTGGCATCACATGGTTAAAACTAAAGGTGTGCCAAAATGTGCTCCTTAGTGTCACCATTTACCAGCATGGTGCATGGGAGTCCCTTTTCCCTGTGGACAATATATTCCAGTACCTGAAAGTGTGGACCACACCAAATGCTATGTAGGCAATGTATTTCCTCTCAATACTTACCAATGATAAATGTGTAATACATAATCCCAGCTACTTGGGAGGCTGAGGTAGAAAGACTACAAGTTCAAGGGCTGGAATTATACCTCAGATACAAAGCACTTGTCTAGTGTGTATGAGGCCTGGGTTCAAATCCCAGATCTTGTGGGAGAAGAATTTGCTGTATGACACAGTGCTATATTTGAAAGTTTTTTCTAGAAAAATAAGGATTCATTAAAAACAAATACTAGGTTGGTTTGTACTATGGTAGTGATCTAATTTGCTCCTATCTTTTTTGTCAAGTAGCATTTTTTAGAGTATAAGTGAATATTTTCTTCGAATTTTTAAATATTTTAATTTACAAAATGTTGAAAAGGTTTATGCAGGATTAGCAATATGCTATTTATGTGAATAAAATGAAAGTCATACAAACTGCACACTGTGGTCATAGGAGTCAGCTTCCACAGAGCTGCTAGGCTGGGCCTTTGTACACACAGACAGTAGACATCCCTTTGTTTTGCCCCTCCTTCTCTTCTTCAGCAGTCATTCAATGACAAGCGTAAAAAGAACCTCTTTTCCCGAAAATTCCCCTTCTACAAGAACAAGGACCAGAGTGAGCAGGAAACAAGTGATGCTGACCGTAAGTATGTGGATCCAGTGGTCAACTGAAGAAAAATGTAGAGGGACCTACTGCCCTGCAGTTGGTTGTTACCATGGAGACAGTTTCAAGAGCTGCAGCAGGTTACTAACTGTCTTAGGAAACTTATCAGTAATAAATTCATTTATATGCCAGTCATAACTTTCTGGCACCTTAAGAATTCTTAAAGTAGGGTTAAGTTATATCCTTATAACTTAAATATATGAAAAAGTAAATAAAATTATTTTAATTGAGTCTTTAATGTAACATTTAAAAAACATTTTAGAAATAAAACATACATTTCTAATTTCTAGGTACAGAACTGCCTGTCTTTGCCGGGCGTGGTGGCTCACGCCTGTAATCCCAGCACTCGGGAGGCTGAGGCAGGAGGATCGGTGCGAGTTCGAAACCAGCCTGGGCTACAAAAGTGAGCTCAAGGCTAGCCTGAACTGCATAGTGAGACCTGTCTCAAAAAGACAAAAAAAAAAAAAAAAAAGAACTGCCTGTCTTTGATTCTAATTCATCTGGAATCATTCCTTTTTCAACCTATTTTTTGTTATATGTAGACAGCGCAAGTTTTACTTTAAAATAGCAAGAAGTGGTCAAAGCTTTTGCCTGTCTACCCTAATTGGTCACTAAGCCAGAACTTTTATTCTTTTATAGATTACGTGTAGCTGATAACTCATTCTAAGCTTTGAGAAATCTACGAAAATGCTCTGTAAGATGCGTATACCTGTAATGGTCTTGGAACTGTCTCTTACTGTAGCACCAATTTTGTGCATTACTGACAACTATTTTCTTTGATTATCTTTTTATTGCTTGCTCTCTGGGGACTACTCTCTACAGGAGATCCCTGACGACTTGGGATCAAAAGGCCTGAGTAAGTGATCAAAATACTCCCAAGTTATGTTTTAACCTCCATCTGCAGACCTACCTTGTTCAGATACATTTGAAGTTCATGGTAGTAGTGCCCTTCTGGCATGAGGAGGTGTGTGATTTAGATTGCTTTGAAACTTTCCATGTTTGCAACATGCTTGGGATTTTTGTTTCTGTAACATACTTTTTGTTATGCTCCACTTTTTTTGATGTCACTTGAAACATACTATGTTCATAATTTTTTTTTGTAACTTTTATGGCAGTTACTTTTGCTAGGGATTTCTAAAATACATACTTCTTAAAAGCTTTTTTTAATACTATCTGCCTTTGTTCTTAGGATATAGAGATCTGCTTTCTTAGAGTTTTATGTCCTTTTTTGTTGTCATTAAAATCAGTTATAGTGACTTTTATGTGTTACAAAAGTATAGCTGCACCAGACATGGTGGTGGCACCCCTGTAATCCCATTACTCTAAAAGGCTGAGGCAGAAAGTACACAGCTTCAAGCCCAGCCTGGGCATCTCAGCAACTTAATGAGATCTTATCTCAAAGCTGTTTTTAAAAAAGTAGAGAAAAATTAATTAATTAAATTAAAAATAAATAAAAATTTAAGATATGTATATGTGTAGCTATAATGTAAAAAAATAAAACCATGGGTTTTAATTATTGGAGAATAAGTGTAGGCATCATGTTCAAATAGCAGTTGGGGGTTGTTATATAAGGATTATAAGAAGTATTTGTTTTAAGAAAGATGATTTTGGTTTTTTCTTGCTGTATTAATTTTCTAGTCAGCACTTAATCTTCATAAAAAGTTTAGTGCAGTCTGATTATATAAATTCAAGAATACAATAAATATTCAAACAAATACATGTATCAGAAAGCCATCTTAACAAAATGTCTTCATTTTGGATATTTTGAAAGTACTAGCCAGGCGTGGTGGCTCACTCCTGTAATCCCAGCACTCGGGAGGCTGAGGCAGGAGGATTGGTGCAAGTTCGAGACCAGCCTGGGCTACAAAAGTGAGCTTAAGGCCAGCCTCAACTGCATAGCAAGACCCTGTCTGAAAAAGATTTAAAAAAAAAAAAAAAAATTTGACAAAAAAAAATATATCTAGTATTAATAAGTAATTTTGGGTGACAGTGTCACTTGGTCATTTTCTCATCACTTGGCTTAATACCCAACATTCCACTTAAAAGAGAGGACAGGTTTATTTTGCGTCTCAGTTTCAGTCCATGATCAGCTCAACCCAAGGCAGATAGGAACACAAAAGAGCATGATAGAGGAAAAGGTTCTCAGTTCATTCATTGAGGAAGCAGAGAGAGAAGGGGCAGAGCAGGAGATGCACCCTTCAGGTCATACTCCCAAGTGAGGCTTCTTCAGCCAGACCCCACCTTCTTTACACTACATTCAACCATAAACTCAGTACATGAATCCACTGCTGCATATAGCAACTCCTCCATCTAGTCACTTTCCACATGCATGAGGGGCATCCTAGACCTAAACCAGAACACCTAGAAATATCCTCTCTAAACTTTTTTTCTAATAATCCATTTGGATTATGAAGCACGAAGAAAACTTATTTCTCTGATTGCTTCATCACTAAGGATATAACAAGTATCTTCTCACTTTCTAAGATCTGTTTTAATACTAAATTTCAAAAAGTTTGTTTTCTGACTATAGTAATTTTATATTGGAATTTTAGTAAACACTAGGTATTTCACATTTCAACCTAAATGATTTAGATTTGTGTTAGATTTAAGACAGTAAGCTTTATGTATTATTACTTTTGTCAGACGTTTATTTATTTGGTGTAGGGTCTCGCTGAATGGCTTGAATTCATAGTGATCCTGCTGTCTCTTGGCCTCCCCAGTGCAGGCCAGCATAGCATGTGATACTGCAGATCAAACCCAGGTCCTCCAAGGGCCCGGCAGGATGGCTCAGTGGCCTAAAGCGCCTGCTTAGGAAAGCTTAGGTGGCTGCAGGGACCATGGTTCAATCCCCAGCACCACATGCTGCGCCAGCCCTGCCCTCAGGGCAGATTGAGCTGACCATAAAAATAAATAAACAAACAAAAGTTCTGAAACAAGAAAAAAAATAAAATAAAATTTAAATTAAAAAAAGAAACAGGTCCTCGTGCTTGCTAAAGAGGCATTTGACCACTGAGCTATGTCCCTAGCCCCCTGTCAGACATACCTTGTGTATATCTTTAAGTGTGCCTTTCTAGAATTTAAGCAGAGGCTATGGATTTCCTATTACTGGTGATGTCTACTTTTTAATCTCTTGCATTTTAAAAAAATTATCAATAAATTTGGAAACTGGAAAATACTTCAATAGGTTATTGATTGTATAGAATTTATTTTAAAGGTAACATTATATCAGAGAAGAAAGTGGAGTCACCAGTGAGGTACAATGGTGCACAGTTGTAATCCCAGTACATGGGCAGCTGAGGCATGAGGATTGCTACAAGGTCAAAGCCAACCTGGCTACAAAGTGAGTTCAAGGCGCCAGCCTGAGCTAAGTAGAGTAATGCTATGTCAAAAAGGTAAAAAAGAGCCAGGCGTGGTGGCACACGCCTGTAATCCCAGCACTTGGGAGGCTGAGGCAGGAGGATAGATGGGAGTTCAAGACCAGCCTAGGCTACAAAAGTAAGCTCAAGGCCAGTCTGACCAGCATAGGGAGACCCTATCTTAAAAAGACAAAGAAAAAAAAAAAAAGATAAAAAAGGGGCTAGTGAGATAGCTCGGAAGTCTGAGTGACTGCCTGGAAAGCACAGGACCCACATTCAGTTCCCAGTACTGCATGTCATGCCAGCCTGAGCTGCACAGTGAGACCCTATACCAAATAAATAAAAGATTTTTTAAAAAAAATTTTTAAGCCGGGTGTGGTGGCTCACGCCTGTAATCCCAGCACTCGGGAGGCTGAGGCAGGAGGATCAGTGCGAGTTCGAGACCAGCCTTGGCTACAAAAGTGAGCTCAAGGCTAGCCTGAACTGCATAGCAAGACCCTGTCTCAAAAAGACAGGAAAAAAAAAAAAAAATTTTTTTAAACGGAGTTAAGTGATTTTTATAAAGTCTGTGGAAAACTAAAAAAAAAAAAAAAAAAAATGAAAATTTTGGCTCTCGTGTTCACGTTGTTATGGTATATAATAGTTATACCATAATTTTATATGTCTGATTCCAATTGAAGAGAGAAATGGTATGAAAAATGATGTTTTGATTATCAGTGTTAATTAGAAAATAATTACGATTTTTCTGTGTAGTGACTAAGATCAGGTGAATGATAGGTATCTGTGCTGCATTACACAAGAACTGAAGGAATTTATTCATCCAATGGCTTGATTAGATCAAGATTTTATTCAGAAAATATATGGGGAGACAAAATACCAATAAAATGGAATACTGGTTATGATGGAGGTTACTGATTTGTCTTGAGGAAATGCTAAGAAAAAATGGTTAGTCCAAACCTAATTCTGGCTAGCAAGATTCATGGAAGTCTGGAGAATACAAGTTATCATACTTACTACAAGCTAGCCTGCCTATGTAAATGTTATATTTAGTCATGTTATACTAAAGAAGCTCGAGAGAATAGGATTGGGTAAGGGCAGAGATTAGATGGAAGTATAGCTAAGTGGAAGATATAAAAGGTGTTCAGAAGTGAAATCATGTCATGCAGTTTCAGAAAAGGTTTGTACCAATGAATAACAAGAAAGCTTTCCATTTTTTATAATTTGCCATTTCATAACCTCAAAAATTCTGTTAACCCTATAGGTTCCCTGTTCTATTATCTCTTTCCTTTCTTATTCTATAAACTTAAGTAGAACTGTGCAAAGTTCTCAGATGGCAAAATCAAACTTTCATTTTTGTTATAGTGAAAATAACTAGCTAGTAGTATTATGTAGATAGAGAACAGGGAAGTGAAAAAAACAGAAAAGACATATACACTATCAAGAATAGATGTTTGAGGGGCTGGGGAGATAGCTCCGAGGCACAAGTGCCTGCTGGGCAAGTGCAAGGTCGTGAGTTTGAACCCTGGTCCCACAAAAAAAAAAAAAAAAAAGAATAGATGTTTGAGTAGGAAGGTGATATTTGATTAGAAAAATCTGAAATAAATGTGTTCAACAAACAAATTTAAAAACTGAAAACTTGAAAAATATATTACATAATGCCTGTCAAAGAAATAATTCCATTACTGCCGGGTGTGGTGGCACACGCCTGTAATACAAGCACTTGGGAGGCTGAGGCAGGAGGATCGGTGCGAGTTCAAGACCAGCCTGGGCTACAAAAGTGAGTTCAAGGCCAGCCTGAACTGCATAGCGAGACCCTGTCTCAAAA
>PVJA010017604.1:0-41364 GCA_004027025.1 Myocastor coypus | reverse complement strand
CCATCTGTGAATTGCAAATCAAACCAACATTGAGATACCGTCTCACTCCAGAAAGAATGGCTATCATAAAGAAATTAACCAACAATAAATGTTGGAGAGGCTGTGGGAAAAAAGGAACACTTCTGCGGGTAGGAATGCAGACTGGTACAATTATTATGGAAATCAGTATGGACAATCCTTGAAAAACTAGGACTGGAAGTCCCATTCAATCCAACTGTGCCTCTAATGGGGATTTTCCCAAAATAAATGAAAACATCATAACATAGTGCTGTCTGTGCTCCTATGTTATAGCAGAACAATTTGTTACAGCCAAATCTTGAAGACAACCAAATTGCCAGTCCCCTCAGGAATGGTTAAAAAAGGTATTTTTTAAGCAATGGAATATTATTCAGCTATAAGGAATGATAAACTAGAAGCCTTCATATATGAGTGAAGATATAGTCCTAAATCAAGTAAATCATACCTACATGTGTAAATGTTATATTGTCTCTAGTGTAAGAACTCAAAAGAAGAAATAAAAATGGAAAGGTATAACACAGATAAATGGAAATCAAGAATTTAAGGATTAAACAATGACAGAGAGTAAGCAAAACAAGTTAGAAAACATTACAAGGGCAATATCATGCCCTTACATACAGCGGATGATTTAGACAGTGGTCCTAAGAATCTTCAGCTGGTTTTTGACACTGAGAACAGCAATGTGGAATATTAAAACCATGCTTGGAATACATATCATTCTGCTCTTTTAAATGTGTGCTGCTTTTACTGTCCATGTACTATTTTCCCATCCCATTGTCTTCAAGACTTCCTCCTACTTTCTCTTCCAGGAGATTTGGTGTTTCTGTTTTAATATTTAGATCTACATTCCATTTTGACTTTAGTTTACTGCATGGGAATAGACCTGGGTCAAGTTGTAGTTTACAGCATGTAGAGATCCAATTTTTCCAGCACAATTTGCTCTCTTTCTCTCAGTAAACATGTTTGGCCTCTGCGTTTAACATAAGGTGGCTTAGTGTGATTGTATTTGCTTCTGAATTTCTGTTCTATTCCAGTGAGTCTCAGTTCCACTTTTTTTATTATATCATGCTGATTTTATCATAATAGCTTTGTAGTATAATTTTAAGTCAGGAATCGTAATGCCTCCAGCCTTATCTATGTTTCTCAAAATTGTCTTTGTTATTTTAGGTCTCTTCTGGTTCCAAGTAAATTTTAGGAAAGGTATTTGTAGGTCTGTATGGTATGTTGATGATACTTTTTTAAAATATTTTTTATTGTTTAAATTTAACAATGGTTATATTACACATTTGCATCATCAGATCAGTTTAGATTAATACATATAGGTATATAAGATTGATCAAACAATTAAACATTTACCCTTCTAAATCAACATTAGTTTTTTTTTCCTTTTTTCTTTTCCCCTTTCTTTTCTTTGAAAGTTGACATATTGCATATTGTCCTCACAATCGTTCTACAGAGTACAGTGTGTAGGCATGACCCACCTCCCTATTGATGTTGCTTAGAAAAAAAAGAAAAAAAAAAGGAAAAGTATATATTTATCTTTGGACTAAGAGGAAGCAGATACATACACAGTCAAATGTTCTGCAAGTGTAGTGGGCCACTAGTGAATCTTGTGATGTTGGAAGCTATTGAATCTAAGCCTCCTAAAGCTCATCTCACTAATCTACCTCTGTGTATCATGCATTGTAATTAAGCATTTTTTTTTCTTGCTGGGTGGTCAAGGGCAAGTCGAAGCAAGACCTGTATAACAAAACATTCATTTTTTAATACTTTGATAAGGATTGCATTAAATCTTTATAACAATTTAGGGAATAAGTACATCTTCACAACTTTGGTTCTTCTTATTCAGGAGCAGGGAATATTTTTTCTTTTTCATAAATTCTCTATAATCTCTTTTTTCAGAGTACTGTAGTTCCCATTGAATAGATCTTTCACTTCATTAGCTAGATTAATTCTTAAGTATTTCATTTTCATGGAGTTATTATAAAAATATATTTTTCTCTAATTGCTCTCTCTTTATCTTTATTATCTGAGTAGAGGAATGCTATTGACTTTTGTGTATTGTCTTTCTATCCTATTACACTACTGTCTTTGTATTAGTTACAGTAGCTTCTTGGTAGAGTTTTTGGTCTGCCAAGTAGACTATCATGTCATATGTAAATAATAATAGTTTAACTTTTTCTTTACCTGTTCTTATTCCTTTAGTTTCTCTCTCTTGTCTAATGATTCCAGAACTACAGTGAATAAGGGTGTGACAGTGAATATCCTTGTCATGTAGTAGATCTAAGATTGAAAGACTTCAGTTTTTTTCCCATTGAGAATTATGTCCATTAAGGTTTGTCTTATATAACTTGGTGCTCCTTTGTTGAGTGCATACGTATTTCTGAGTGTTACCTCTTTGTCTTGAATTTTTCCCCTAACTAGTATGTAGTGGCCTTCTTTACTTTGTTTGATCAATCTTCGCTTGAAGTTAAGACTGTCTACAAAGAGGTTTGCTACGCTGCTTTTTTCTCAGGTGCTGGCACATGTAGTATTTTGCATCCTTTGACTTTCACCTGTGAATTTCTTTGAGGTAAGTGTGCTTCTTGTATACAGCATATTGTTGGATTTTGCTTCCTAATCCACGGTGCCAGTCTATTTCTTTTTATTGGAGAATTAAGTTCATTTTCACTGATGGTTATAATTGAAATGTATTGACTTATTACCATTTTACTTACCTAGTATTGTTTAGCCCTTTTTGTCCCATGTTTAATTGTTTTCCCTATTAGGTGAGTTTTTTTCTTATTTGCAGAGTTCAGGTTATTTTGGTCATTCTCTAAAATATCTTTTACTAGTCTGTGTAGGGTTGGTTTTGACATCATGAAATTCTTTAGTTTTTCTTTGTCATAGAAGTATTTCACTTCTCCATCATATTTAAAAGAGAGTTTTGTGGAATATGACAGTATGGGCTGGAATTTGTTTTCATGTAGGTCTTGAAGCACTTTGCTCCATGCTCTTCTTGACTCTATGAATTGTTACGGTAAATCTGCCATTATTCTGATGTATTTTACCATAAATGTGATCTGTTTCTTTAGCTGTTTTTAGTATATTAATCTTCTTCTGTATTTTCAGGATCTTGACTCTTATGTGTCTGCATGTGTTTTTGGTTGGGCTGATGTTATTTGGTGTTCTATATGCTTCATTTAGCTGAGTGCCTAATTGTTTTCTCATTTTGGGGAAATTTTTTTTTTCTGTTGATATTCTTTTTATGTCATTTGTCTTGACTCCTTCTTTCTTGTGAATGTATATTAGTCCCACGTTGTTCAGCTTTGCATCATCTTGCAGATGCTGAATTATTTTTTCCTGCATCCTAGTTGTTTGTAAGAGATCCTTTCTTACCTTTTCACTAGCTGTGATTGTGTCTTCAAAATCTGAAACTCTATCTTCACTTTCATTCATACAGTGTTCCTAGCTTGTGATTGATGTGATCTCTTTGAAACTGTTTCATATGATCTATTTCTTTCCTATATTGTTCATTCCATGATTCAATCATTTTTCTATTGTCTTCTAATTTTTTGATCAGTCTTGTATAGGGGCACTTATCCATTCTTCCATTGTAGTTATCCTTTCTTTTACTTCAGAAGTTATTTCTTATCTGATTTCCTCTATATTTTTCTGCAGCAGCTTTTTTCATGCAGATACTATTAATTTAGAGACCTCTTTTTTTTTTTTTTTTTACTTCAGAGGTTATTTCTGTTCTGATTTGCTCTATATATTTCTGCATTTTTTCTTTACTTCAGATTCTATTGAAAAATTTCAGCTGTGTGATTCACATTTTCTTCTATGCTAGTGTCTCCTGCATTTGTTCTGTGTCAGCTTGGGGCTTGAGAATGCATGTTGTTCCTTTTCTTTGTCATTTTGTATTGCACTTTCCTCTGAACTTTGCTATAGAGCTTTGGTACAGTATGCTAATAGAACCTACTGAAATTTGAGTCCAGTGTACCAATTTTGATCTTGCTCAGATGTGCCTAGCTAAGGCTGCTGCTGAGTTCAGTTTCTTCCTCCTGCCTCCTATGAACGTGTACCCACTTTGCTCCTCTGGCAAGACATTCTACTCTTGAATTAGCTTGGAGGTTCTTACTCCCATCGTCTCTGCAGGGAATTTTGTTGAAGTGTTCCACAGGAGGTTCCTGGTCTGGAATGTAGATGGAGAACTTCTGGTCATAGCATGCAGACAAAAGTTTCTGCTCACACACTGGTCCTAGGATTGGGTGGGGAAGTTCCTGTCATGGCATACAGGCCAGAAGCTCTTATCTACACACTCTATGGTCCTGGAATCTGGGTAGAGAAGTAGCTCCGGACAGAGTACACAGACCAGAATTTTCTACCTACAGGAATGCTGTTCCAGGGAGTGAGTTTTACAATTTTATTTGAAAGAGGAAAGAAGCAAAAACAAATAACAGAAATAAAAACAAAGCGTCATAAGCGAATAAAAGTGGTACAGAATTTCAAAATAAAAACAGGAAATTAATGATGACTGTTACATTACCAGTTGTTATAAACAAATTTGTTGATGAGACTACCAGATATAGGCATGTAAGATTAATCAAATTGTTAAAACGTTAAGTCTTCCTTTTCATACACCTTGAGGGTATTTTTGTCCTTTTTATTTTTTTAAAACTTATTTTAAAGAAAGAATAAAAATCATAGATAATATTATTTTATTTTTTTATTTGTCTGTATTTTATAAGGGAAGTATCTATAGGGTGTTCATTCTCACTAGATTGGACTCATAGTGATCTGCCTGTTTACAGTCTCTCCAGACTTGTGATTACAGGAACATGCCACCATGCAATGTCTGAATTGCTGTCTCAGCACTTCTCTGGGGTAGGGCTGGCACAACAGTCCCAGGGATCGAATCCTTGCACCTCCGTCTGTTTGCAGGCACTTTAATTCACTGATGTATTTTTCTGACCAACAAATGATATATCTTTTAAAAGAATAAAATCTCTGGAAAAAAAAAAAAAACATAAACTATATTCAATGATTGTTGCCTTAATGGTCATTGTTATCTTTCATGTGGTTGCTTGGATTACAGATATTAGTGTACAAAACTGCTCAAAGTAATGATTACAGCATTCACGGCTACTTTTAAAAAAAATGATAGAAATTAGTAGTGTAATCATTAGACTTGTTTTAGCTTTTTTTTTTTTTTTTTTTTTTTTGGTGGGGCCAGTTTCAAACTCACGACCTTGCACTTGCCAGGCAGGCACTTGTGCCACAGAGCTATCTACCCATCTTTCATTGAAAGATTATTTTCTCATTGAAAAATGTGTCAATTTTTTCTTCCCCAATTATCAACCAATATTTTTCTTCTCGTATTCTTACCACATGCACTGTTATTTTCAAAAATACAAAAAGCACTTACTGGCAAATATGGCATTCCTAAATCTAAACGTACTTGACTGTAGAGAGTTATAACTACATATAACACTGACTCTTATGCCCAGGTAGTAGTTCTGAAGCTTAGAATCACTACAGGTAGCTTTCTCTGTAAACTGGGCAGAGGTTCGGAATATTTGTGGATGTATGAAAGGTACATTCTAGGGATGGGAAATAATACTGGTTTTCATAACTGGAGATGCTGATCAGATTCATACCCTTTTTTTTTCTCCTTACAAATTTTATTTGGCAGCCAGAGGTGATATTTGAGTAGAGAAGTAAGTATAATTTGCTAGATAAACAGCGAAGCCTACTAAATTGACTCAAACTACTCACTACTGGTAGAAGAAGAAAAAACAAATGTTAACTATTGAAAACTAACTACAGTTCAAAATATTAACAGGAAGCAATATAGCTGTCTGCAATTATTTGAAAGGGAAGTATTGTCATGAGCTTTCCTTATTAAACCTACTTCATGTGTTTGATGATTTTTTTCACTGTCTTTCTTTCGCTTTCTCTGACTCATTGTCTCTGTCTCCTCATCATATCTGTTTTTTTTTTTCTCTGACATACATAGACATACACATTCCTGAGAGGTAGACTTTAATTTTTTTTTTTACAAAAAGCTGACACAAAATTTTATAAAATAACTAGGAAGAGCTTTATCTATCTAATAACATGAGACTTTGGATTTTTAAAAATATTGTGTTTTCTTTCTTTTTCTTTTTTGTATTTTCTGTATTTTTAGGGAAGTGTCTATGGGGCATTCAGGGTCTCACTACTAGATCAGAGTCCTGGTGATGTGCCTGTTTCTGGCCTCCCGAGAGCTGCAATTACAGGAGTGCGCCACCATGCTCAGTCTCAGTTGCCTTCTCTGGGCTGGGGAAATAGCTTAGTAGAGTAAGCACTTGCCTGGCAAGTGCAAGGGCCTAAGTTCAATCCCTGGTCCTCCCCCCCCCACAAAAAAAAAAAAAATCGCACTGTCAGCACACCCTGGGGTTGAGACCAGCATGGCAGGCCCCAAGGATCGATCCCCTGGCCCCTGCCCCTGTTTACATGTGCTTTAATTGGCTGAACTATTTACTTGGCCCAAAAGTATTGCTTTCCACGTGAGAGATACTTATTCCATCTGATATATCAAAATTTAAAACTCTAGAGACAGGCAGCAATTCTGTATGGTGTGAAAACAATTCTCATCATTTTCTTTTATGTGTATATATGTGTCTTTTTGTGTATGTGAAATGAGTAGAGCAGTAATAAAGATGTATACCAGAATTTATGCTACATGAATAGAATATATATGATGGCTTGGAACAGACTTACATTCTTCTAATTCCCTCGATTATTGCAGCATCTAGATTAGTTAATGTCAATGGCAAAATTAAGAAGTAATATTGAAAAATAATTGCTCCATGGAAAGTACTGAGTTGGTTATTAATGGAAATAAAACTTTTACATTTGAGTAGGCTAAGGCATTTGGCATTCCTTCTTAAAGAACAAAAGAATCAGGGAGCCAATGTAGCTGTCGGTAGCTATTTGAAAGGCTGCCACATAGCAAAGGAAACGTGGATCTCTGTGGCTGAGGAATACATATTAAAGTCAAAGGAGAGAATTTATGTGGAGAAGAAGTCAGATTACAGGCATTTTATTGTTCCTTAAATAGTAAATATCTCTAAGCAGCCACTGAGCTTCTTGTTATCAGAGGCATTCAAGTCAAGTGATGATAATAACATTTTAGAGCAGTTACAGAGGATGAGATTAGATATACCACAGTATCTTTGGAAACTGTATCTGTGGTTATGTGAATTTTCTGCACAGAGATCCTTCTCCCTTTCTTCCTTGACAATAATTTCCATTAGGAGCACCCCTTAGAGCCTGTGCAATCAGAGCCAACACCCTTCTCAAAATTCAAGGGTTTTCTTCAGTGCTTTATTCCCTTGGCAATCATAACTTCCTGTTTTGAAGAAGAGGGGAAAATGCTCAAAGGTATCATACACTTCAAAAAGCTCTTGAAAGATAACATTTTGATGAGTTAAGAAGTAAAAACAGTAAAAAATAAGTATGGATTAAATGTCTCTTAAATAAATGGGTGTTAAAAATTGATGGAACAACACCTGGAAAACAGCACTGAGGATTTTGCCAAACCCCTACTATTTGAAATATTCTTTGTTATATTTGACAAAGTCAAGCCCTCTGAGTGCCTCCAAAGATATTGCCACTACAGGTTGGTGACACAACCTGTAAGTACACAGCCCGAGTTTTCAAATAGTTTTTTCAGTTTAGAAGCAAAATATAGACCTATCCCTTCTAAGTGAATGAGGGTTTCCTGGAAATCTTCCAATTAGGGGCAATAAATCTGGAAAAACCCAGCTAAGCACAATAGTATCCCTAATGCAATTATTGTCCTAATCAATGGAAACCCATTCTTCAGTTTTACATACTGTATTGTGCTATTCTTGTTGATTTTGTTTTTGTTGCTGGTTTTCCCTAAGTAAATTGATTTCATTATATGCCTTTCTCTTCCTAAAATCATAGCATTGCTCTTATAGCCACTACGCTGCTGATAATCTGCTCTTTTTTCTTTCTTGCACCTGTGATAGTCTACTCTTTCTGTTGACTGATCTCTCTTCTCTAATCCACATGGTGTCTGGCATGAGGTGCTTCAGCTGATCCTTTGCCTTTTGTGTGATCTCAACCTCAGGCATGCCGAAGGATCCTAAGCGTGCAATCAGAGTAAGCAGTGACTGGTAGGCCAGAAGCCAAACATCACAGATGCTCAAGAGAAGTTCTACTCACAGTGATGGTGGAATCATTCTACAAACTCTAGGCCAACTGCTCAGCTCTCATGTGTGAGAAATAAACACTTCTTTATTTAAGATAGCTTTATTGTTAATTAGTTTGTTTATATTTTACCCCAAAGAGTCTAGATATGATCAATTTTCCAGTTGATTTGTTAAGAGAATAAAAGAGTACGCGAGAAAGCAGTCCCGTTTCCCATTGAGCTTGACCTAATATCTACTCTGCAAAATATCAATGCATCTGAACAATAAAAAAAGACTTTAAAAAACCTATGAACGAATAGTTGATATTTTTCTTTCTCTGTTCTCATATCGCCTCTGGGATATTTAAAATAGTAATGTGATTCCTGGATTATTTGTATCTTGCTCTTATTGCACTGAAGTGGTATAGCTAGACAACTGACAAAAATGCTACAGAAGATGAAATGCAAAAGCCAACCAATTTATGATGAGCGAGCGCATATAAGAAAGGTTCAAGGAAGAAGACAAGGAAATGGCTCCTAAGATCAAAGTATGGCTGCCAATCATGTGGCTTTCTGCTCTGAGGATACAATCGAGGATATATAAGGAAGAATCAAGCTACACAAAGACTACCAAAGAACTCCCTGCAAAGGTCACGATGGGGACCTGTGCCGTGCAGCACTCACGAGTCACGTGTGGCTACTGAGCGTGTAAATTGGGACCATCCTGAATTGGAATATACTGAAGCATAAAATTCACAACTGATTTGGAAGCCACAGGACAAAAAATGTATGCAACACATTATACTAATAGTTTCTATTAATTATATTTTAAATGACATTTATGGGTAAGGTGTATGACTTATATTTAGAAAAAATAAGGATGTAGCTATTAGAAAATTTTAATTTATGTACATGGCTTGTATTTATCCCTTGAGTTATATGTATGCATTTGGCATCACTCGGCTCAGACTCGGAGTGATCCTCCTCTTTTCGGCCTCCCCAGAGCTGGGATTATAGGTGTGTCAATACATCGGTACTCTGCTGCCAGCTCAGCATGCCCTACGGTGGGGCCGGAGCAGCACGTAGTGCCTGGGATCAAAGCCAGTCCCTGTGGTTGTTTACTTTAGTCCATTGAGCTAGATCACGAGCCCTGTTTTTGTTTAATACTTATTCAATACATTAAAAATCTCAAGATTTTACATGCAGAAATATTGGGATGTGACTGGCCCAAAAGGAAGATGCTAAAGGTAACAAATATCAAAACATTTTCTTTAGCACTTTGATCCTTGTCTCTTCAAAATTCTCTCCAGTTGCAGCAATGATAAAATACTAATATAGCTCTTTCTTGGTACATGCCCTCATCCTTCATTATGGTCCTAAAATATCGGTGGACTTTAGAAATAAGTCCTAAGTGATTTTCATTGTCATTTAGCACATGTGATCAGTGCAGTCTAATAAATGTCATTTCATCGATCACGGCCCAGGTGAGGGCGTATGACGATTGCAGCCCTGCTTCCGATTCCTGCTTCTCTCTAGGTACATGCCAAAGTACTGTGATGCACTACCATCTGATTTTCTGTCCCACTATGCATACATATGGTTTTAAAGTCCTTTTTCAACTCGGCACTCCAAGAAAATTTTATAGTTTAAGAGCTTGAACACAAAACGAAACCTTTTATTTTCTTTGCCATTTCTGAACCTCATTTTCAGTGCCCTCCCCCAACCTGCACCCCAGCCTAGACGTTTCTGTGGAATACACAGAGACCCAACGACTTGTACACCTGAACATAAGCTCTAACATAGAATTTGCCCTTTCTCCTGACCTCTGTTTCTGCTTTTGCCACTGAGTGTGCTACAAACAGGGCTGCACACGAAATAGTCCTGCTTCTTCCTGTCCTGTTCTCAAGTGTTGTAGCAGAGCGTGTCCAAGATGAACTATTCTCAGACAGAGGCAGCTGTTTCAAACACCTTGCACTGTTCTCACGCATCTCTAGAAGCACACGTCTTTCAGCACTTCCGGCAATTTACAGCATCACAAGGTCTCAAGCCCAGCCTGAGGAGACTGTTTTGGACCCCCCAGGTTCTATATAAGTGAGACGTATGTAGAAAAGACATCATTTGTCTTGAGTTACTTTCCCTAGGCCTCTGTTGCGTCTTCCATCTATTCACAAGTGAAAACCCATCTCGATAGAACTTGGGTGTGTGGTCTCACCTCACTCACCCTGCACCAGTTGGCCGGCGGTCCGTGGTAAGTGTGTGCTATCCCATCACCCTGGTAGTTGTTTAAATAACAGTATTAAATCGAACCTTGACTGCTCCCTTCCTCTTTTCTGAAACTATTCCTGATTATAAGATTATGCCAGTTCTGCTTAGAAATTTTGTTCATTACTGCTTTTTTAAAACAATTAAATTTTTATTGGTTGTCTAGGTTATTAAAGTTCACTCAAATTTTGTTTATTCCATCTCATCCTGCTTATTTTATAACTATATCACTCATTTTACTTTACCTTTGACATGGTAAAATTTCCCCAATGACCTCAGTATAAAATCTGGTTTCATAACAAGGTTTCAAAGCATCTTGATAATACTTTTCCTCTCTATACATTTACTTTGTTCTTCCTGTCCACTTCCCATAATATGCTCCAGTGAGACACTTCCATGTTTTGTGGAAATACTTCTCTGCACATTAACTCTCATCTATTTGATGCACATCTTATATTTCTAGAACTCTCTGGGGATCTATATGCTCTTCATTAATTCATTCAGCGAACACATTTTTAGCTTACATTGTATGTCTGCTCATTCTGCTGGGGAACAAGAACGAGAATAACTTCCCTGTGTGCATGCAACTATTAATATACTGAAAGGACATGCAGTAATCAATAATTGCACAATGACTGTATAATATGGTGATGATATCTGCATAAAATATAATTTTAAAATACTACATTAGCAATTTTTATACTTGCTAAACATGGAGCCCATGTACTTTACTGGAAAGAAAACAGAAATATCCCAGAAAGACATACACACACACATACACAGACACAGACACACACATCTTTCCAAAAATATGTAAATCAGCAATAGCTCTCTCTTGCACAGATATAAAATATAACTCTCTCTTGACTCTGTGTATAAGTGTGTGTTCCAAACATTAGCTTGCATCATACTATACAGAGCTAAAGGGAAAGATGGAATTACATTTTCTAAGGTAGTGATGATATCTATGTGTAAAAGAATGGAACTAAATTTTAGCTTTTCCCACTTGGGAACTGATATTTGAAATCTTATCAGAAGAGTTAATTAATCACTTTTCTGTTTCTTGGTCAGAATACCTGACATGCAGCTCAGTGGAGAAGACTTTTATTTTGGTTCAAGGGTTCAGAGTGTTTAGTCCATGCTTGGTAGACTAACTTCTGAGCAGAAACCTCATGGTGAAATGATATGGTGAGGGAATGTTGCTGAGCCCACGGTGGCCAGGAAGAAGGCAGACAAGAGACAGCCCAGAGGGATGACCCTTTACAGGTCCTGCTTGCACTGACCCATTGCTTCTCACCATGCTTCATGTCCTAATAACTATTCCGTTATGAATTCATCAGTGGATTAATACTCTGAATAGTTCAGTGTCGCCATGAGCCAATAACTTTCCAAAAGAGTCTTTTAAGGGACTTCTTCTACATCTAAACCACAAAAATTGACTTGAAGAATCTGGATAGATCTAAAAAAAAAAGTACACTGTGGGAGCCAAGCAACCTAGCTGGCCAAACAAGGTCTCTGAATTCAATGGCCAGAAATAATTTCAATAAAAGATAGGCTTGGTTTAGAAGTTTTTAAATGTTCTACCCTATTACCACCTACACTGACCTTTGAGTATCAGGAGAGTAATCTTTTAGCTCAATTATGTACTACAACAATGGATACAGGGTCACATAACCATAGCCTTGGCATAGGACCCACTTCTGACAGAGACACTATCTAGCAAATCAGTTTTCTTCTTGTGTACATGTCATATAAAACTCTCTAAGGAAAAAGAGAGATTTTCTTATAAATATTATGTGAGAAAAGGAATTGTAATGCCATGTTTTTTTAAAATTCCAAATTAGTGAAGTACCTTTAAACAACTGTATTATGAATATGTGAAATTTCTATAAAAGAGAAGTAACAAGAATTATAGAAGGTACAAATCTTCCCCTGTAAAACAAGGAGCCAGGGTTTTGTTAGAGGACAAGGTTATTATGGTTAAATGTGTTGGTTAATTCTACAATTCTGTGCACATGAGAATGAGACACCTAGAAATAGGGTAGGGAAAGGCTATTTATATAGCCATAAAATAGGATGATTTGAGATTATTGACCCCATCAGGAAAATCACCTTTTGTTATGTAAGTAACCATGAACAGATACCATAGTTACTGTGTCAGGCAGTTTCTGTTGCTGGGACAATGCACCTAACACACACTACTTAAAGGATGAATGATTCACTTTGGCTGAAGGTTTCAGGTGTTTCTATTGCTGATTAGCTGCCTCCGTGGCAGCCACGTATTGGAACGGCACACCCTAGTGAGCTTGCTCCCTTCATGGTAGCCAGGAAGTAAAGAAAACAGGAAGAGAGTGAGGGAGACAAGGGATGGAGTGGGGCTGGGAGGAGGCTTTCCGATCCCTCTCCTCGGGGTTTAACCCATTGATGAGGTTAGTGCCACAGGAGCTGGTCAGCTTCCCAAATATCTCTACGCATGAATCTTTTGTGGGATGTTTTTGATCCAAACCAAAATAGTCTTTGAAAACAAATCCAAACTGAACATCCAAATCAACAACCCCCAAAAGCATCTAAACAAAACGTCTATTACTTAAATACGAGAAGTATCCTGAAGTTGACTTGTGTAACTCTCCCTTTGCTCTCACCATCAGAAGTAGATGGGAAGAAGCGTCGCCTCATTTCTCAGAGGTAACGTGTAAATGCGAACGTCAGTGCAGTTAGGCACAAACTCCAAGAGCGCCTGTTCCAAGTCTGCAGTGTATGAGTTAAGATACTCAAAAGCTGTGTGCACAAGTGAGGCATATGGAACCGGAGCCAAAAATGTTCTGATTTTCAAAACAATCTTGTCAAAAGTCCCTTCCGAGGGGCCAAAGTATCTAGAAGAAAGTGAATCTTCGCAGACTGAAAAAGGACAAAGAGTGAATCTCTGGCTTTCTCCGAGGCCAGGCTGCATAAACTGTAATTGGGTAAATCTGGAAAGGTTCTCAATTTCTCTGCTGCTACCAAAGGTGAACAGGGCTCCTCTGTTGACACTGATGATCAGAATACTAGCAGAGGGCAGCAAGAGGTGCTTCTCTGCTGTCTCCTGAGACAAAGCGTAGCATGCCTTCCTGGGTACAAGGAAGAAAATCCAGCTCATTAAAAAAAGAAAGTTTTCTTTGACATTTTGCTCTGCTTTCTGCACGTTTCTCCTCTTGTCTTCATCTCTCAGCCTGACCTGCTCATCTCACCTCTGCCCAGAGGGTCAACATAACTTCATGGTTGACACTGATTTTTCTAACAGCAGCAATTTTAACCCAGTAAAAAGTATCCCCAAAGCACAAAAGGTATCAAATTAAAGCGCCTCTCCAACAACTTGATTCTGTGGCTAATTCACAAAGGCATAAAGTGAAAAATGTGTTGTTTTGCTCTTGGCTTTTGTGAACACAGGGATGATCACGTGCCCTTGTCTCGCCCTCTGGCTTTTGTGAATAATCACTTTTAAAATGCAACGTTTCTAAATCAAAGGTTCACATCTTGCATGTGTTCCATAGTCTAATATCTGCCTGCATACTAATTATCTGCGTACACAAACGATGCATACGTTCAAATTCAGACTGTAATACAGTTTCTTTTTCTTTATTTAATATTCCTCCAATTTACCAGGGAACTTTTCCAACATTATCCCAAGCATAACTATAGTGTAAAGAATCGTCATCACCACTTCTCTATGTTAGAGTCCAATCAACATCTTGCTAACTTTCTTCCATCTCTATCCTTTTTCTTCCATCCCCTCATCCCATGTTATTTTAAATGCAGGTCCCAAACATCATGAATTGTATTTCTACATTCAAAGTAAAGAATCTAGAAAAAACAAGTGATCCTACATCTATGTAATGTGAGTGACCTAACACTAAGTCTCTCTTGTGGTCATCTATTTCAAGGTCTGATATTTTAATTATATTGAGACATTTAAAATTATGTTTCTTTAATGATACTTTAAGAAAGTTTCATGTACTACTGTGGTTAGTATGTCTTTAATTCTCTTCCAGTGGACTGATTATTCTTTTACTCTAAAATGCTTTTCTAATAAATGGCAGCAACAAGACAAATAGTTGACTTAAAGTGTGTCCCAGTTTGCATGATTTTAGACTACAATTATGATTTCATATTTTTTCACTTCTTTCATTTTCTGAAATCGACAATTTTTGTGAAGAATTGTAATCAGATTCAGGCTTCATCTTCTCTTCAGTGATACTAGTTAAATAGTGTTCTGCATTTCCAGCAGAAATCATATAATACTTAGCTATCTTTCTTTATAATACTGTGCTTTTTCCCTCAAATGTGAGTTTGCCTATGCTGTATCTTATTTTAAATTTTACTTATTAACACTACATTATCTTATAACAATCTTAGACATTTAATGTTACATAATTATATTTCTAAAACTGCCTTCTACATGAATAGAAATCACATGACGAAGAAAAGAGAGGTGGAAGTGTTAAGGAAAGGAGCTGATAAACATTTTAAGTCTTAACTCTTAAAAAATAAGTCTAGCCTGTGAGGGATGCGGGTAGCACTGGCACTGACACTGGGTGCGGCTCCATGATCACACACACCCCCATCTGATACTATAGCTCATACCCAAAGAAATTGGCCTGACCTTGCTGGTCGTTTTCCGTTGAGGCCAGAAATAAAACGTCCAACGATGTGTGGTTTTGAACACCTGAGCAGAGTATCTATGCATGCACATATGTACACACATACACACATACACACATACTCACATACACACATACACACATACAAATATATGCTTTTTATAGAAGTACACATGTATAGATAAAAGTAGGCAAGTGTCCTCCAGCTTGAAGAATTTTTGGCTCGAGTATATTATATAATCAGTACCAAAATTTTAAAAAAGTCTGAACGGCATCACTTATATAAATACGCCTTTCTCTCACTCCCTCAGTAGCACTTTTCCTTTCATGAGTAACCATTACTTTGATTACAAATAACATATGTATCAATTTTTTTTCGTTTTAGCTCTTATACACTTATGCACTATAGAACTATGTACTGTGTAGAACTATGTACTGTATAGAGCTATGTACTAGAACATCGAACTATACACTATATTCCTCTTGCGGTGGCCAAAGGAACCACCCTATGTTTTCTAAAGGGCCTGGAGAATATATAACGGGTTCCCCTCCTCTTGCCCTTTGTGTTAGTCATTTTGACAAATTACTGGAAGATGGCGGTTCCTGCTGAAAGGCTAGCCAAGTAAACAGAATTGCTGCTTGGTTACTTCTTTGAAAGAAGGAGGGCAGGCCAAATAACTCAATGGATTAAAATGCCTGCCAAGAGGCCCAGGGGCCCAGGGTTCGATCCCTAGGCCTGGTGTGCCAGTCCACACACACACACACACATACACACACACACACACACACACACACACACACACAATCTGGCATGCTGAGACAGCAATTGAGACTAGGCATAGTGGCACAAGTCTGTAATGCCAGCTCTTGGTAGGCCATAAAGAGGCAGATCATTATGAGTCTGATCTAGTAGTAAGACTTTGATACCCTGTAGACCCTTCCCTAAAATACAATACAATACAATACAATACAATACAATACAATACAATACAATACAGGCAGTGGAAAAGTTATAGGTTTAAAAAAAGAAAGGAGAAATGTTTATGTCCATTTAGAGAAAGGCACCTTCTAAGAAGGTTGCAATATTTTTTTTTTAAAGATTTATTTATTTATTTATTGTTTCACAACCTTTGCTTGTTTATTCACTCATTTTTATGGCCGGCTCAGCCCACCCTGAGGGCAGGGCTGGCGCAGCATGTGGTGCCCGGGATCGAACTGCAGTCCCTGAAGCCACCCAAGCTTTCCCAAGCAGGAGCTTTAGACCACTGAGCCATTCTGCCGGGCCCCAAAGGTTGCAATATTTTAAAGATGACATATTAGAAAACTATTTGTCTTCTGGGATTATGGGTGTAGCCTAGGGCGGGAGCTAAGGCGGAGAGCCTGAGTGTAATATAAAGAGAGACAGACAGACAGACTTGAGCTGTTGCTGCTGCTCTGCTGCCATGTCTGGTTGGCTACCTCTGCCGCCATTTTGTTGCTGTTCCGCTGCCATGAACTGGATGCTCTCTGCTCTGTTCTGCTCAGCCTTGGGCCAGCTGAGTATGGATTAAACCTCCACAAACTGTGAGCTTTTAAACCTTTCTTTCCTTCATTTTGAGTGTTGGGTATTTGTCCCAGCAATGAGCAAAAAAGTAACTAATACAGTTTGCTTCCTAGTGAAGAAAGCTTCTGTATATGGTACTCTGAAAATGTTATCTTCCAACAAATATTAAATAATTTCAAAATGTGTTCTTTTCTTACCACCATTGCCTGTGGAACACTATGAATAATTTTCTCAGGATTTTAAAGATGGTTAAGCCATCCATTTTTAATGGTCCTGCTCACTGCAGCCAACCAGAATTAGGTTTCCTTACATTTGACTTTACTCAAAAGGCAAATAGTTTTCTAATATGTCATCTTTAAAATATTGCAACCTTCTTAGAAGGTGCCTTTCTCTAAATGGACATAAACATTTCTCCTTTCTTTGGCTTTGTTTGCTCAATATTCAGTTTGTAAAAATTACTTCTAGTGTTAAATGCAGCTCTCTAGTGGAGCTCTCCATATAGTTCTCTTTTCTGATTATATAATAATTTAGCTATCATACTATCAACATTTAATTTTATTACTAGTACTTGCATGTTACTATTAAAACGTTTTATTTGGCATTTCTTGGTTACATGTGTACATTGTTTGCAGGTCTATACCCTTGAGCGAAATTTATGACATTAAAAATCTTGCTAAAATCCTGTTTCCTTGACATTGCTAATGAGCTTTCTATTAAAGTTGTACCAATCTACAATTACATCAACAAAATATGAGAGTTCTAACTTTATCCACACTTGGACCAGCCAGATAGCTCAACAGACTAAAGGGCCTGCTTAGGCAGAACTTAGTGCCCGGGATTTGATCCCCAGCCTGCCATGCTGACACTGCCCCTGGGGTGTACTGAACTGGTTATTGAGTCTGAGCATGGTGGTGCATGCCTATAATCCTAGCACTTTGGAGGCTGAAAACAAGAGAATCACTATGAGTCTGGAGTCTGATCTATGTAGCCCTAAATTCACAAAAAAATAAAAGATAAGTTAATCCACATTTGACTACATTAAGTAGTCTTAGCTTATAGGATTTTGCCCCTTGACTTAATTTTTCTTTTCCTAAATATGTACTAAAGTGAAAGCTTTAGATTCAGTGACCATTTTGATATCTCCTTTTATGCACTGCCTTTTGAGTCTTCTGTCCATTTTAATTGGGTTACCTATTGTTTTGTTGATAGTTCAAGCTTTCTGTTGAAATTTTGGATCACTATTGAATCTCAGAGTAAAGAAATGTAAAGTATTACTACAAAGAATAAAAGTTTAACTTTTGTAGCTTTCATCAGTTTTTACATTGTTAAATTAGCTGAGCAATTAGCTTTTATTCTACAATTTAGTATTGTTCTTATTGTTATTCATGACAAAGACTTTTGCTTAATTCCATGCACACAATTAGAAGTTATCTCAGTAATTCCTTATCTTGCAGTACAAGGATTCCACTGATTCTCTAGCCATACAGTTATGAAGAGAAAATGGCCATCAGAGTCAGTGATTACTTCTGGCTCTGAATATTGTTAATTTACTTTTTCCTTTGTTCATTTGTATCTCTAGTTAGAGCCCAAATACAAGATATTCTATTTAGGTCTGACATAAAATTAGTTGATTATAAAGCAGAATTATGAATTAGGTATAAATAACCAGAGTTGTTTATTAAGTTAATTTATAGTATTTTATGTTCTGGTTTATAGAAACAAATCACACAAAAAACACAGAAAAAAAAAAGTTAAGAAATTATCTGTGCTATAATCACAAGATATTTGTGAGCCTGAAACATTCATTTCCCCTCCATGGTCTAAGGGCATTTTATAAAAACGAATAATAATTTTCTTCTTACATAATGTGGGAACAAAGTAATATAACATACAGAGAAATGTTTTAATGAAAATGGTGTTAAACTTTTAGGCAGGATCATTAGTCTGCCAAGTGATTTACAGACTTACTGAATGCTGTACCTACAATACACTTTGACAGCAGACTATTTTAAAAGTAATGAAATTAAAGTTTAAATTAAGTTAATCTTGCCATGTGTTATTGCTACTTGGTTTCTAAATTGCAAATCTTGCCCTATACCAGTTGTAACTTACACATAGTTGTAACCTAATACATTTTGTGAAATGTTGTTATTTTTTTTACTGCAATTTCCATATTGAAACCAAAAGAAAAAGTTAAAGATTTTTTAATTTATTAATATTTTCATTGTACTTGCATATAAAACAAATATAAGTCAAAGTTTTTATAGGTGAACTATGTTTATTTTGTTCATTATTCCAAATCCAAAGAAGGAGAAGTTCTTCAGAGGGGAATTAAGATAAACAGAGATTCGTTATTTACTTGACTTTGTGTTTAGAACTTATTTGGCATAACATAAGCAGTTTGAATTTTATAATAGCTTAGAGGTTCTCCCACTTATTTTTTATTACTTTCAATAAGAAATAACAATGCAACAGTTTCAAAACACATTAGTAGTACAGTCTCAATAATTAATACAATGCATATGGTTGTCCTTGTAGTAGTTATACAGAGCACAGAATGCAGAAATGATAATTTCTCTAACCATTATTGGTACAAAAATTTCTTCTCTTTGAACTAAGAGAAAGTACTTGTGTACATAGTCCAATATGCCATAATTGTAGTGGGTTATTAGCAGAACTGGCAATGTCAGAAGCTGTTGATTTAAGCCTTTTACAGCTCAGCATACTAATCTAGCTTTACTTTTTATGCCTCATGGCTAAACATTTCTACTGGGTTATTAAAGGCAAGTTAAACCAAGACTAGTATACCGAAATATGTAACTGTTATATCTCTCAAGGTCAGTCAAATGCCCTCAGGATTTACCTTGAAACCATGTTCAGTGTTTTGTAGAACTGTTGTTCAGTGTTAGCCATCTGAATGTCACGGCCATTATTTGACCAGTTTGCTCTTTGTGAAAGCCTGAGAGAATGTTTTCTCTTTAGGTGGCTCTCTTTAGGCATAGTATACATCATTGATCTCTTTCCTCTGTGGTCCCATGATCTCCTTGAGCAGAAAATTTGAGACACCCCTGAGTTATAGGATATTACAGCATAGGACCTATGTCCTGAGTCCTTCCTGATCTTGAAGGGCTAAGATCAAATATTGGCCATCCTTGTAGCCCTTCTTTTTCTCTAATTATATCTTAAAGATATACCCATAGGTGAAATAAACTCAACCTACATGTATAAATATTGTATAGTTTCCCTAGTGTAAGAACTCAAAAGAAGAAATAAAAATGGAAAGGCATAACACAGCTGAATGGAAATCAAAAACTTAAGGACTAGACAATGAAGAGACTGTAAGCACAAAACGTAGGAAACATGGCAAGAACAAAACCATGCACTTATATACCCAGGATGAATTAGATAATGGTCCTAAGAACCTCCAAAAAGGTTTTTCACACTGAGGATAGCAATGTATAACACTAAAACTATGCTTGGAATGGCTGTAATTCTGGTATTTTGGATGTGTGCTGTTTGTAATGTAATATCACTTACTGCTATACTCTCTCAAGTAAATTGTTGATTTACAAGAAAACAAAGCAAAAAAAGGGTAATAAAAGAGTAAGAGCCAAGGAAGAATGTCCTAGGATTGACTGGCTATAATTTTGTGTATGCTTAGATTTCTAAATTTCTGTATAAAAATATGTAACCGCTTTTATCACATTCTATAGAGATTTATTAGAATATCAAGATTGATGGAAAACACTGATTCAAAGTTAAGTCTAAGATGTTTGATATTCAGAAAGACAGTGATGTTAAGCTAAAGTACCTATGTGATAGTGTAATAGTATCACTGAGCTTCTCTTCTGGATGGTTAAGAACATAAGTTTACAGATTCTCCCATGTAATTCCTTTTTTTAAGTGTTGTTGATGACAAAATTAGGCCACTGAAAAGACAGACTCCTGAATCACCCACTGCATCCTCCTCACCAGCGTCTCCTGTGTGGGTAGGATCCATCGAGGTGCCGAGGGGAAACTGGCTACTGTGAGACAGTACCAGGTCCACCTCTCACAGGTCCCAGATTGTCTGGCCTTGTGGAACAGTATCGTGGCTGCTAGGCCACATGATACTAAAAACAGAAAAACATTTGTTAATTAATGAAGATATAGACTATAAAATTAAAAAAAATATATGGTGTTGTCCTTTGAGATAGGTATGAGGAGAATGAGGCAAAAGAGTGCAAGCAAAAGTGAGAGGAGAAAGAGAAGAAGGAGGAGAAGGGATATAGGAGGAAGAGAAGGAAGGAGGAATGGGAGAAAAAGAAATTAGAGGAAAAGCAGCACCAGCAGGCCTAGAAGGACAAGGAGAGACCACAAAGGCTGTCACAAAGATTGGCATGAAAGACATTTGGGTAGTGCTGTGCTTTATACCTCTGTGTCTCCCAAGGCTTCACACACTGTTGGAGGGGCTTTGGAAGGTGACTGGGTTGTGGCCCTCGACGATGCTTCTCAGAGAGCTGGCTCTTGGTGAGTTTGTATCCGAGCGTCATTTGGGCCGTGAATCCTGGTGTCCAGCTAGGCCACTGAGGGCATGGCTGGAAAGGCTATCTGCCCCTTCTGGCCTGGGTCTTCCAGGCTTCCTACACCGCGCCTGGAGCAGGGCTGCACCTTCTCTGTGCTGCTGTGCTTCAGAACCATCTGACTTTGGACGGAAACCTTTACTATCTGAGTGAAAATAAATCTCTCCATCTAAACTGGCAGCGCCAGACATTGTTCTTCAACAGTGAGCAGCGCTTCAGATCAAGTTAAAAGCTATCAAGTGCTACAGAAAAAAGAAAGAAAGAAAGAAAGAAAGAAAGAAAGAAAGAAAGAAAGAAGGAAGGAAGGAAGGAAGGAAGGAAAGAAAGAAAGAGAAACGTTGATGCATTTGTAGATCTATGTAAATTAAAAGATAAAAGAAGACTTGTTTTTTCTAAATATGCAGAGCAAATCTCCTTAATAAAGGGAGTGAGAGGAGCTAGGTACAAAACTATCTTTCAGTGATAAAGAATTGTAAAAGAATAAAATAATTGTCCAAGAGTAAAAGTAATAATATCAAGAACAGTTAAGGCTAAAGATAAAGCTCAGTAGAATAAGTGCTTGCCTGGCCAGGGCAAGGTCCTGAGTTCTGTTCCAGGTAACACACAAACAAACACACACACACACACACAGAAGCTGCCATTTCTGAAAATCACCCCTGTGACTATCAGCAGGAACAGCAGCGCCAGAGTCTGTGCATTTGTTGTGATATCTGAGGGAGGCCAAGGGATGGCACCAGCCTTGATCCTGTGAACAGGTCTCCTTATTAATACTGTTAAAGCTATTTCATCATCATTTATGTCACTTGCTCTTTAACAGTGGACCTACTGCCTTGGTTTGTTGGACTTTGACTATGTTATTTGGTTCATCTCTTCAGGTATATTTCCTAGTTAAAATGTCTTATTGCAATACTGACCAAGCTACCCTTGAGTAGTCTCTTTCAAGATACAAACTACATGAATGTTGCTTTGAAATCAGTATCCCAAATAGTCAGCTGTTCCTATTATTGTAGTTACCACCCTGCCCCTGGCCTTCTTCCGTAAAACACAACTCTCAATGCTGAGTCAAATCTTATATTAGTATATTACAGTCATGTCTTAATGGCATATAAATCTTTTGGTTTTGAAATACCATTTTAGAGTTGTCATTAAAACATGATAGATTATCCATTCTTGAGGCATTTAATGACTGAGTGTGAAATTGACCCAGTTGCTGGGTTGATAAAGGAGCAACCTATTTATATCTCCTTAATGAACATTAAATGTCTTTCTGGAATGATAAAGTAAAGAATAGTAATACAAGAGCTAGGAAGCTGGCAAAAAAATTGAGCATATCTTTCAGAGTTGCTCCGTCATCTAGGCCCTTGCACTCTGTGCCATAAGAGAAGTCTGCTATCATGGCATCTTTGCAGGTAAGTTTGGTGTACCCTTGAGAGCAGAGTATCCCTAATTTCAACTAAGTTACACCAAACTTCCATCCCAAGAACTTGAAATTCAGGGAACATTTTTGAATATTTCACATCTCTATCCCATATGACTGAGGTGGTGAGTATCATTCCTGCCTTGAACAAAATATGAGTCCATTTTTCTACTTTTTAAATAACCACTAAAAAATATAGGCTTTTATCTCGGCCCTATATTGATATTACAGTCTTCTTTTTTATTTTATTTTAGCTTTTATTTAATTTTTTTTTGTATTTTAGAGAGGGTTGTACAGGGTGTTTAGAGTCTTACTACTAAATTGGGCTGGTAATGATCCACCTCTTTATAGTCTCCTAAGAGCTGGGATGACAGGCAAGTGCCATCACAGCCATTCTCAACTGCTGTCTCCGTGCACTCTTGGGGAGTGTGTGGCATGACAGGCCCAGGAATCGAACCCTCAGCCCCTGTACCTGCTTTCAGGCACTTTAATCTGCTGAGCTATTTGGCCAGAATTTAAAAAATGTTTTTCCTCAATATTGCAGTGTTTTTCCCAACCTTTTCATTCATGTCTCTGTCATTCTATGCAATTTCAGTAAAGTAAACCTATATGGCTAATATATATGACATTGATCACACCAAGCCTCCGTTAAAGGTTAAATATCATCACTTCATTGTCTGAAGAGAAAAATATCTTTAAGTAATTGACTATACTTCCCTAGCTCCTTTCTTTCCATTTTTCCTTAGTCTAAATTCCAGATCACCATAGCCAACTTTTTGTTGTTATTCACAATTGCCGACTGGTGGCCACAAAGGTGGCCCTCCACACCAATAATGCTTTAGCATGAGGCAGAAGCACATGGAAGCTGTGTCCCTTCTTCCGACCTGGTAGGTCCCTGCTTGCTCTTCCTTATTCACCTCTTCTTTTCTTCAAACTTTGTTTGCTATGGGCCGAGATGATCTCCACTCTGTTTCTCTCAACCCACGTAGCACTATTTGCTATCAGAATCACAAACTCTGGCAGGTACTGTGCTCTTAGCATGTTATGTCTGTGTTCTATTTTTACAAGCAAAATGGAAAAAGACAATGGCATATGTACCACCTGGAAGAAATTTGGTGGTCATTATCCATAAAGATTTTGCAGAAAACCAGGTCTAGCAGCATATGATTCACATTCATGTATCTACACATATGTAGAAATGTACATACGCTGTATGTGTGTCTATATGCATTAGTATAAACACATAAAGCTAAACAATTCTAAAACTGTCTGTGATTTTATTTCACAGAACTGACTTGTACAAGTATGATTGCTGGTGTGTACTTGGACAGCAAGTTGTCACGCCGGAGACTCAGGCATTAAAGTTAGAGTCTTCAAGTAGAATTCTTTGTTGTAGAGAAATCTGTTTTGTCCTTATGGTCTTTACTCTAACTGGATGAAGCCTACTCTCACTTCGGTGGACAAGCTCCTGTATTTGCTAATCTTAAATGACAAGCACATCCACAATGAACCTTACAGCAGCACCTAGATTAGTTTTTGAATGAATTGCTAGGTCTGATTTTAGCCTAGCCAAGCTGAACATAAAACTAACCATCACTGTAGTCCTAACTGTCTATGTGGAAATGGACTTGCTTAGCAATCTGGATACCCATACAGAAATGGTATGTAAGCTAGAGCTAAAAGTTTATTGTTCAAGGGACTGAAATTTTGAGATTTGTTACCCCAACCAATCCTATCTCAAATGGTATGCAAAATATTGCTAAAGATCATTCCAGGACTACTTCAAAGAATAGATAAAAGGAGCTTATAATTAAGTATTAAATGTGATATGCTAGTAAATTTTATTCTGAAGTTGTGGTTGGTTTATTATCTTTAGCAATTTAAACAGTTGCTAAAATGTGGACGATGGTTTAATCTTCCAAGATGAACACAGTTGTTATGGAACTCTGTAAAGGTGAACATCCACCAGCTTCATTTTGGATGATCACTTCCTGGAAATTAGTGAAGTAAATTTCACTGAAGTTTTAAAAATATTGTGACTTGGATTAAATAAATCTACATGGGACATATCTATTAGTTTGGCTTTAAACTGTTCATGTAGTTTTCAAGCAGTAAAAGGGGCAGAAAAGCAGCAGCGGTGCTGTTTTAAGATGTTAATCTCCAAATTACAGAGGCAATTGCTTATTTGATTTGGTTGACATTCAGCCAACATCTATGAGCTCATATTCATTGGTATTAACTATATTTACTATTACTAGAATGAAATTTAAATCATTCAGTGTGTACCCCTAATAATAATCCTATATGACTAGGGGCTGCTTCCTCAACATTATTTCCACCTAATTTATAATCAACATGTTCAATTAATAATTTCAGCACTTTATGCAGTGTTAAGTCAGCTGAAAAAAATGTGATTTTTCTACTTTTCATTTTTCACAATGCTGAGGGATGCATAATAACCTGACAAAACGGGGATGCCAGGAAAGCAATGATTATTAACAGACTAATGGGAAAAGAACAGGATTTTAAGGGGGGAAAAAGCTGAAAATTTGATTGAGTTCTGGAAAAATATAAAGGCACAAAACCATTGTAAAATAAAGCAGCCATGTCTATAACACTTTTACTTATTAAAGATTCCTTTGTGAAAGAAAATTGATCCAGAAGTAATAAAGAAAGTCAACCCCAGCCTTCTCCATAAACTTGAAAGAGAACTATTGAAATACTCATACTTTTTGGCTTTTCCTAAGGTTATTTATATATTTTTAGAATATCATTGTTTTCATCTCCATGTTACCTTCCTGGTGTCATTTTCTGTATTTTAAGCTAATTAATTAATAAAAGTTAGTTGAAGTTGATTCAATTCTTTATAAGTTTGGCTAATAGCTGGACAAAAATATTTTTCTCTGTGCAAAATCATGAAAAGACAAGCTATAACAAATAACATAATAATTTCAACTTATGAGTAACTAAGTCAACTGCTTTACAGGAAGGCTTTCATTGAATTCTCAGAATCTAATGACGTAGACATAAACACCATTCTTTGAAAGTGAAGAATGAGAAAAATTACATTTAAGCTATTTTAAACATGAGTTAAAGGAGAACTGATTTTTACAGTGAACATTTATGTTACAAGAAGTGGGGTTCACAAGTTTGAAGCATGTAGACAGTGGGGAGGAGGAGAGGTTAAAAAGATAAATGTCAAAAAGAACTCAAGGGCTATATTTACATATAATATTATAACAAAAATATATAGACATGCATTTAGCTGAAATATGCCAGCTATATTTTTCAGTCTTTGAACTATTGAACATTTAAGGTAAGCAATGCTCTCCTTCTCCCACACCTTAGCATTCAAGACAGAGTTAATATAAGAGGTCATATTGCAACATTTACAGTTTATATGATGCAGGAAACATGTGTTCTCTTTAAGCTGATACAGTTAACCAGGGTTTTCCAATCGTTAATATCCCATAAGGCTTAGATGAAGCTCTTTTGTCATCTCCGTGCATGGGCACATGAGTAGAGGGTAGACAAATTGAATGCTTGGGGGCACAAAGTATTTGGGAGAGTAGTGGTCATAACAGAATAAGACCTGTGAAGACAGGTGGTATGTCATAACAACTTTACCCAGGCACAGTGTATCCATCTGGGTTCTATTCTGTTTTCCGCTAGTATACACAGTAGGGTCTGAGCCAGAAGGCATCCACTTCAAAGTGAGGATTAAGTCAGGAGCTGCAATTTGGATACTTCATACCACTTTCCTTCAAAATTCAGAAATTGATTCCTTCTGACGTAGGCTTAGAGCAGTGTGGGAGTAACCAGACAATTTTAGGGACACAGTTACTATCTGCAAAATAAGACTAATGGATAAATAATATAATCATACATGATCACTACAGTTAAATATTTTAAAAGCTAATTATAAGAAGAATTCATAGAGATGATGTATCTACACAGGTAGAAAAAATATTTTTAAATGTTGAGTCAAACTCAACAGTGAATCAAATTCTACACTCATTTGTATAATGAAGAACTTTTATTTTTAGAAATCTGTAAACTGGGGTCAAGGCAAGGTTATTGATGTTTATAAACTAATAGCAAATTAATAAATTATTTTCAAAGACATATTGTTCTGTCTTAGTATCCAAAATAAGTCCGAAGAGAAAATTTTGTTTCCTCTTAAACATGTGACGGCAATATAAGTATTCTATATTAAGTTTTACATTAAAGCCTTCTGTTAAAGCTGCATCAACTTTCTGCATGATTGGCTCCTACTGATGAAGCAAGAAATTCGCGGTGGAAATGAATTCCCTTTATACCCAAAAAGCCAGAAACTCCTTGAAGGATAAAACAAGAGATAGCACTGACTGTTGTATATTTTCCAATGCTACTGAAATGAGCCTGAGTGTTTTACAGAATAGGAAATGTTTTCTCATTTTGGAAAGAAAATATACCAACTTCTTTCTTTCTTTTTTTAATGTGCTTGGTATAAATTACCAAATAGGGGCTTACTATACAGCACAGGCTCATAGTGCTCCTACTGCTCCTCCTGTTTTTAGCCTTTCTTAACTGATGTCTCCAGAGCTGGATATTACAGCTCACATATACCCAGGTGATCTATTTGCAATTAGTTATTGAAAGGTGACCTCAATTATTTTCAAGGTCAGGTGATAATGCAGCTTTGTTTCTCAAACACTAACAATATTTCTGATGAACTCTCCAGGAGGATTTGTCCACTTGCAAGGAACAATTTAATGGGTATGGCAAACCTGACACTCTCAAACCTCTTCCTCACAAATGTCACAATGCTTGAGATTGAATCTCCTATATCGCCACTGTGGATCAGTGTTTAGTCCCCTTGAGTTTCTTTTTGAAATGTAAATGCCATTTGTGAAGTAATACTTTAAGCTTTTAGCAGCTAAATGTGCCCTGGAGTTACTCAACAGTTCCCAGGGGGCATACAGCCACCTCAGGGCGAATAAAGGAAAGAAGCACCAGGGAGAAGGGAGGGAAACCTGGCAAGTGGGCCTGAGGCCATCAGAAGGGATCCTGCAGGGCAGCAGGATTTTGCCTAAGGTTCTTTCTGACCTCAGAAAGGACTAGTCACTACAGAGTTCATAGATACACCCAGAGTTATATTTTTTCACCAACATCATAAGCAGTTTAAATTTACTTTGCCATCTACATCCAAAAATAAATAAATAAATAAAAATTCCTTGTGTAATGAATGCCTTGGCCTATTGAAGGATTATGTAGAATCTCTTCTTTTTTTTTTTTGTGGGACCGGGGTTCAAACTCATGACCTTACACTTGCCCAGCAGGCACTTGTGCCTCGGAGCTATCTCCCCAGCTCCCTGAGAATCTCTTCTTATTTAAAATAAAATAGCTTTCAAAGCATTTCCCATCTTTTGTCAGGCAGTTGTAAACATTTTATTCAGCACTATTGGGTATAAAATAAAGACTAAAGGAAAATTCACAAGAAGGTGGAGAGGTGAAATGAGGCAAAGCTTACTATTTTCGAGTGATGAAGACCAGCCTTGGTCTTCAGGAAAACCTAGGGCAGAGGAGAAGATGTGTCCTGTATCATAAAAACACTGATATCTTGCTTACTCTTAGAGCTTTGCGGAGCATCACAGCAGTAAATTCATGCAAACTCAGTTGTCACTGTGGGTTATGGAGTCTGGAGAAGCTGTTGTAAATTCTTATATGCAAGGAACAAAGAAGTGGACACAGCACCAGAATATAGCAAAACGATGGCAATGTTTATTAAAGCGGAAGTATGCTCTGAGTAAGAACTTTTGCATGCAAAATAACAGGAGTGCAAGGAGGAGAAATTGTGTTTCAGTCCCCACTGCATTAAGACACCTCCCACCACGGTCCTACAGGATATGAGTCATAGCATGATTGACAGGGTGCTAAGTCACGTGCTCCGAGTTTATCAGATACAATGTGAATGTATGGACTTTCAGTGAACTCCAGGGAAAGATTACTTTAGGGCGGGAAGGGAGATCTTTTCCCTTGGTTTGTAGTTTTCAGAATTTCTCCATCAGGCTTGGGGTCTTGCCTTTCCTTATCCTATTACCCATGTGGGAAGCCCTGGAGTAGTTCCTGGTTTCCAATGAACCTTCTAAAGATATTTTCAGGTCATTTCCTTTTTGAACAAAAAATCAAGGTAGTGTAATTTTACATGTATTAAAGACAGGAAATGAAACAGGCCCAACACAACAAATTTGGGTCAAGAAAAAGTGACAAAAGAAGTTCACACTCCAGCTGAAAAGACACAGTAGCCCAGAGCATGATGATACCTGCCCTTTTGTATTCGCACACCTCAGACTGACATTAAGTCTAGACAGTGCTAGGGAAAGCTTGCTCAAGTTCTTGTGAGAAGAAATAAAAATAGCATTCCCTGGCTGTTTCCACTTTGCAGGGTTAGGGACCTGTGTGGAGCATGTGTCCAAGCAGACTACCACGCCCTCATCTCCTGCCTGAAAAGCAGGGGCATGACCCCCCACAATGAGAGGCAGGAGTAGGTCCCGTGTCCTTCAACTATACTGTCTGTACTAAAACGAAAAGTGCATTCTCACACCCTGCTGTCATCCTGTTGCCCCTGAAGTCTGTGTTTCCCTCCCATACTTCTGATGCTTTCCCACAGATCCCTGATGACTGGCTTATAAGCAAATAAGAGTGGAGTAAGTTGTACTCCTCTGTCTCCTGAATTTATACTCTATAACCTCCCTTCTTATGGTAGAAAAGAACACTGGAGTTTCTGTGCCTTTCTTCCTCCTCACTGCCTCTTTTTATTTGGTCTTCTACAGATGACTTAGGCCATAACAATGATCTACTCCTTTTTTTTACATTTATGAGGAATCCTAATTGTAAATGTTAAATTAGAAAGGTACAATTTTATAGATGCCATTGACTTTAAGCAGGAGCAGTGACTTTTTGAAAGTAATAGAGCATAACTTCCAGCTGCCCATGTGTGTTCCAACTAAATAATATTGAGGCAAAGAGATGGAGGGACAAAGACAAGGTCCTGAGTGAACAGAAGACCAGGACATATTTAAACTGAGATATGCTTTGGGAAACAAGGAGCTTGAGGGACAGAGGCCAAACTATAGTGCAAAGGACAAAGGCCTGATAAAATCTACTCATGACCAAAAGCCTCACATCAGCTTTGTATCTTCATTTTTATATGTTCGTCTTCCCTTTTTGTGAATGAAAAACTGCAAATGAGCATGGAGTTTCAAGTATTACCTTCACATCTTTGCTCAGACAACACCCCACCAGTACAAGCATTTCTTTATTTTTTTCTAATAAGCCCCATCTGGTCCCATTCCACACTGCTGTCCTGCCCACTGCAGTTTTTTGGTACCTTCAGGAAAAGGCCCAAAAGAGATAAAATTGGCCACAATGTCAACTACCATATGTATGATGCCAGTGCCAAAGCCTACCCTTCCTCTAGGGAGTTTTTTTTTTTTTTTTTGTCTTTTTTTTTTTGAGACAGGGTCTCACTATGCAGTTCAGGCTGGCCTTGAGCTCACTTTTGTAGCCCAGGCTGGTCTCGAACTCACAGCCATCCTCCTGCCCCAGCCTCCCGAGTGCTGGGATTACAGGCGTGCGCCACCACGCCTGGCCTCCTAGGGCGTTTTTTACATCCATCCCCATTGACTTTCTGTTCAGAGATCCTAAAATAGTGTTGATATTAAGATGTCCTGAAATCAATGCACACCCCGTCTGCATTCATGGAACAGTTTCTGTTAATGTAATGCTGTTTTTATAATGCTCTATGAGGGTCAAGGCATGGGAATTCTTTTCTGTCTTTGTTTCTCACATGTGGTCACTAAAACTTGTCAGTAGTTAATCTATAAAAACATCCTAGAGCTATGTTTTTCACAGTTCCAGAGTATCAGCTTTAGTCCTTCTTCTTTTTGTGCAGATGAATTTAGTGACAAATACTTAATGCAAGCCTAAAAACAATCAGATTTCTGGTTGTTAGAAGTACAAAAATTAGCTGTACTATAGACTTAGATTGCATCCACAATGGGGTTATAGTCTAACAAACTGCTAGGAGTATTTGACTCCTCTCTGCCTGTTCTTCTGTCTAGCACATTTTGACTACTACTTGTTATATGTTCAGTAGAATATGTACTCCTGCTTTGAACACTTTCATTTACATAGCAAGGTCAACAATTATTTGAGTTTAGAAAACTTCTGTGGTTTTATTGCAACAGATGTTTCTAATTCTATCAGCCATTTCCCTTCTGTAAAACCATCAGTGTTATCTACCATCAGACTTTTCTATGCCCTGTCCCTCAAAAGTCCCATAAGTTGATTCCAAAACTCTTGTCACCAGCTCACCTTCACTGTCTTGAGTTTAAAATGCTTGCCTCTTCAACGGTCTCCTTACTTTTCTTCTTTTTCCTCACTGTTCCGGTGATTATGCTTGGGTCCCTCATCAAGACAGAGCATGAGCTGTGTAATTCTCCTGCCTCAGGCCCTCAGAATGCTGAGATTGGACATCTGTGCCCCGCGTCCAGCTTCATGGATCCTTCCTAGCCATGCCCCAGGTCCTTCCCTGGGAGCTTTTTGGCCTTCCCTCCACATTCTTTTCCCTACCAAACACTAACCCTTGTTTTTAATGTTTTTCTTTAACAAGTCAGCACTTTAAAATATCGACATTATTATTGTTTCCTTTTTCCCCCCCAATATCTGCTTATTAGAATGTGGCTTATAGAAATGCAGGGGATTTTGTCCATTTTTTCTCATAATTTATTATCATCTGGATCTTTTAAATTCACACATTAGATTTCATAAAAAGTAGATATTATTAAATTACTTAATATCCCTTATTATTAAAGCACATTATCACACTCAAGAAATCTTCTGAAATGAATAGATTGGTTAGTTTTCTAGTTATCAAATTTTTAATCTAAAATTACAGTAATTAAAACATAAAATGGTGCTTCCAAAGAACACGAAAATCAATAAAGTCTAAAGAGGTTTTCCCATATATGATCCTTTCTGATTTGCTGATTTGTAATCTTTACATATGTAATTTCAGAATGTCTTTACTTTGGAATGACTTTCCTATCTTTAACTGGACAGAATCTAGTTTCTGAAATCTTGGAAGTGGCATCTGGGAAGCATAAGATTAGTGAGATAATGTGCTCTCAATAAGAGAATAGTTCCTGTAGATTAGTGAATCTCAAGCCTTTGTTAAACTCCCCTATAATCCATTCAGTAAGGACACATTTTAAGCTTTGTTTCCTTATTTTATCTTATCTTCTTCATAAAACTTTAACACCATAGATACACTAGATGGCTGTGTCAGTAGCTATTGAAATGTATAACTTTTTTTCTGTGGACCTCCAAATAAATTTTCCTCCCTGGAATTGATATTACTAATGTTTAGAATGTATACCTTAAATAGTACCATAAGTAGCATTGAAAGCCTTTAATAGACACAGCTTTATGGAGGCCTGACTAGAATGCATGGTCTTCTACTTACAGAAGCACTTCTAAGAAATAAGACAAGGCAATTTATCAAATGGAGCTTTAAAACCTAAGTAGCAAAGCAAAAAGAAAACCCATTTGATCTGACTACTTCATCTTAAAATTTAAAGAATGGGGTTACTACTGTTCCTTTGCTAAATAATATCCTTATTCTGTGTCTAGTCATTCTTTTTTATTTTAAAGATGGAGAGAAAAGAAAAACAAGAGGTATAGAATTCCAAAATAAGATGATTGGACACTAACAATGGTTATTATATTTCTTGTTTTTATCTTCAAAGTCAGTGCTCAGGTTATAAGATATAGGCATGCAAAATTGATCAAACAATAGAAGCACTAACTTTTCCTTTCTGAAATAATAGAAGTTGGTAGTAAAGTTATCCTAGCCATATATATATATATATATATATATATATATATGCAAGTCTGATTTTTTTTCACTTAAGAATATGGTTATTAGATGCATCCATTTACCTATAAATGTCTTTATAGCTGAGTAGTACTCCATCGTATACATGCCACATATTTTTGATCCTTTCTTTGATTGATGGGCATTTGGATTATTTCTAACATTTAGCTATAGGAAATTGTGCTGTTATAAACACTGGAGAACACATATCACTCAGTTATGTCATTTTCAATTCTTCTGGAAAATACTCAGAAGGGGAAGAGCTGGGTTGAATAGGAACTCCAATCCTAGCTTTTTGAGGATTCTCCACATTAATTTTCATAGTGGTTGCACCATTCTGCAGTCCTGCCAACAATGGAAAAAGGTTTCTTTTTTCCCCACAGCCCCTCCAGCACTTGTTATTGGTTGTCCACTTTAGTTAGGATAGCCATTTTTTCTGGGGTGAGATAGAAACTCAGTGTTCTTTTAATCTGTGTTACTAAGATTTCCAATGATTGTATATATTTTTATATTGATTTTTCATTTGTAATTTTTTTTTTTTATCTGAGAAGTATATATTCATCTTAGATACCAACTTTTGGATTGGTCTCTCAGTTTGGGGAGTCTAAATTTTTGATTCTTTATTTTTCTAAATAGAAGTCCTTTGAGGAAAAATTGCTAATTTTTCCCAATTGCTTGAGTTTTCTTTTTACTCTGTTTGTGATTAATTTTAGTACACAAAAGGTTTTAATGAAATCCCAGTTTCTGTTCTTCGAAGTATTTCCTGTGCTGTTTTGTTTTTGTTCAGGAACACTCTTGCCCTCCCCTATGTCAAGATGTATACATGTTTTATCTTCTACTAGATTTAATGTTTGTTTGATGTTTAGATATTTGATTCATTTTGACTACAGTTTAGAACATGGTGATAGACATGGATCTATGGCATATGAAAATCCAGATTTTCCAGCACCATTTATTGAAGAGGCTATCATTTTTGCAGTGAACATGTTCAGTTTCTTGGTCAACAAGAAAGTGGTTGAGTGTGATTTTAGTTGTGTTTGATGTTTAATAGGTTCCACTGACCCTCATGTCTGTTCTTTTTTTTTTTTTCTTTGTTTCTAGCACCATGCTGATTTTATGATAGTACCTTTGTAGTATAATTTCAAGTCAAGGATTGTGAGGTCTATTGCTTTGCCTTTCTAAACCAGAAATACCTTTTTTCTTCTTGCTCTAGATGAATTTTAGTCCTAGAGAAAATCATAATACATGGTCTTTATCTCAATTTGATAAAGACAACAGCCAACCTCATACTAAGTGCACAAAAACTTAAATCTTTCTATTTAAAATCAGGTACAAGACAAAGATATCCGCTTTACTCCTTTTCAGTATAACTCTGGAAACACTGGCCAGAGCAATTCAATGATAGAGGGAAATAAAAGGAAGAAGAATAAGAAAAGAAATGAAATTATCATTTTAAGCACATGACGTGATAATCTACATAGACCACAAAAGTTTTATTAAAAACTTCTAGATGTAATAATCAAATTCATTAGCATAGCTGGATACAAAGTCACTACCCAAAAGCCAATAGCATTCCTATACAAAAACAGAAAATTCACTGAGAGAAGGATTAGGGAAACCACACCTTTTTCAGTATCACACCATAAATGAAATACTTAGAGATCAATCTAACAAAGAAAGATCTCTATTTAAAAATTACATTACTCTGAAAGAAAGAACAATAAAAGTTATTTCTTACATTTCTTACTCATGAATAGGAAGAACCAACATTATGTAGAGTCCTGTTTCCAAAAATGGTGTAGAGATTTATTGCAATCCTGTTCACAATAGCATTAGCATGCATACTTCATAGAACTAGTCTTCTTTTTAATGGAATGTGCCCCAGATATTCTGGGATGTTTGCTTACAACACAAATTGCTGAGCTCTACTCCCAAATGTCATGCCTCACTAGTAATAAACTGCAGCTGAAGAGCATACACTTCTCATAAGAATCCAGCAGATGCAGATATTGTTTAAGAGACTATAGTTAGAGTACTATTGCTCTAGGTAATGGGTGAAAAGAAAAAAAATTTCACTAAATTGTGTGTTTAGAATATTTTGCTATTGCAATAACTAAGATTTTTTGAGGTTTAATTGCAGTACTAAAAGTCATAGCTAAATCTTCTTCTTGAAGATATTTCAACACTTTTCTGTCAGATACAGAATAGATATAACTAATCAGAGGTCAGCCATGGATTCTGTTGCCTCCCAGCAAAGTGACTTAATAAAAAAAGTATTTTCTTTCTTGTAGAATTTAAGGTCAAGAAGCTCTTCTTGGAGATATTTTATTTTTTATTTGACAAAGCTACCTGTTTTATTAGAGTATTAGCTGCTCTGTTTCCCTTTAACTCCTGATATCAAATAGTTATTACTTCTCAAAGAAAATTTAGAGTAGTGTGAATACAGAAATGCTAAATTTTATCATTCCCTCTAAGCCAGGATTCTAAGTCCTTCGTCGCTGGCATCCTAAGAATGTAAACAGATGATTATAGGTCAGAAAGGTTTGGTAGACTTTGATGGAGACGAAAAGAAAATAAGAAGGAAATGAGTTCTAAGGTCATAGATGTGGAGAAACACAAAGAGATTTGTGCTGCCTTTATTTTGCCTTTGTTGGATTCTGTCGGTTCTAAATGTGATGATTACATTAAATGTGCTTAGCTTAGGCAGATTTTAATATTTAGTTGGATAGTGAATGAAAGATATGAATGATTCTATTTTGAACATAGTAATGAAAGGAGGTTTAAATGGCTCTACAAGTTAAAACAGAAATATTTTCTAAGTATAAACACATCTGCAATGAGTACAAAAATTTCAGTTCCTATTTAATACCTAATGAGTGCTGTACAACTCAGTCCATCTCAAACTGTGTCTTGTGTCTAAAAAAGCAAGGCTACAAATTAACACTGACTTGCCTTTATTAGACTCAGGGGTACTTAGCCCAGAGGAGAACAGGATGGTCTTTTAATTGCATGAATGCCTTTAACAAGCAAGGCAACGTGCAATTTAAAAAGTACAGCTCAAACCCTAAATAACAAAGTAAACAGAAAGCCCATTTGATTTGGCCACTTCTCCATCTCAAGGATGCTATTGATCTATTGCACATAGATTAGCTCTAGTTGCTACTGCTCATTGTCTGCGATAATCTTGTATTTGCCTGAACTACTCCTCCTGCCTTCTTGGATAACAAAGTCTAGGAAATGAGGGAGGCTATGGCAAAGCCCTGGACAAAGAGACACTACCTCTTGTTCCTTCTACCTCACTGTCTTCTCAGCTTTTCCTCTACCCACCTTTCACTTCTATTTGCCAAAGAAAAGAATTAATAGAGTAGAAGTGGTGGCTTCAGATTTGAGGTAGTTTTCACTGGCGTCAGTATTAGCTCCCAACCTGTTGCCAACTAAGTGGTAAGTCACTGAGAGACTCTTTATGTGCTAAACTAATCTTTAGTTAAAGGCTTTTTGTGAGGAGAATTATTATTTGCCAACTGCTGAAAAGCAGGCATTTCATGTGTCCTTATTTTAGTAAGCCTTCGAATTTGTTTATTCCCGTTTTGCAATTGAATCACAATGCCCAGGAAACAAGTCGCATGCTGAGTATAGATTCCTTGTTCTCTTCCTGGAAGGACTCAACCTTTAGATTATTTCGAGTCCCCCTCTCCCTCGTGCCTGCTGAATGGGCATCACTTCCTAGCCTGCTTAGCAAAAAGACTTTTATGATTTTAATACTTCCAAATAATCTCTTACATTTATTATACCAGGCAATTCTACCTGAAATTCATGGAGGGAAGGGCATCGTTTACTCAGCATCCTCTCCTTTAATAGTCTATGAACTGCAGTCTCTGTAATTCATTAATAGTTAACTGAGCAAATGTATATAATACATTCACATGTTGAGTGCAACTTGAACATTTGTGAAAGTGAAAAATGATGGATTTTTCAAGATCAAGATTTGATTATTGGGCAAGCAGCCCTTAGGGTGATTTCAAGCCCACATGTGACTTGCTTAACCATGCTCTGGGCCTAGAACATTTCTATATATGGAAGTAGCCCCACCTACTACGATTTGTTTGTCCTGTTAGGAGAAAAGTTTCTACTATTCTTGGAAGGCAGTGAACTTCCTTGTATTTTGTAAGCAAATGCATCATAAAGAAACTAGCCAGACCCACTGTTATGGGATATTTGCACCCTTGGCAAAGAACTTGGTTTTTCATATGTGGCACAAAGAGCATTCCATTAGGCATCACCTTGCTTTGGCCGCTTAGAGAGAGTAGGTGATAATCAGTGATATCTTCTTTCTTTGAGTGATATGCTGCTCTCATAAACAGCTTTTGGGCAGCATCATCTTGTTTGGAAACACAGAGCCTGTAGAATATGTGCTGGCCTACAGTTTGCCAGCTCTTCCACTGGAAGTTGCTGTCAGTGCAATCGATGTGGTCCTTTCTAGGATTAAGAGTCCCCGTTTGGGATTGGAATTATGAGGTGAAGTTCCCTGTGGGTCACTCATACAATTCACATGTTTCTCAACCAGTGACTACAGCACAAGTTTTCATTGCTCATCACTGTAGCAACCTGCTGCTCTAGACAACTCTGACCCGCGCACCTTCCCCACCCTCTTCCTTCCCTAAGGTCAGATTTAATCTGTTCCTTCTGTCTTAGTCTGAAAAACCAAGTTCTTTTATAGCACTCAAAATTCAAATCATTTAAGATTTTTAATGAAAATGATCATCTTAATATTGTTTTCATTTGGCCTTTCTATATATTTTCTGTAATATAAATCCATTCTGTCTACATGTATTCTATATATAATATAAAAATTGTACATAGTGGTTAATTCATTCATGATAATTAATAATATACTGATGCAGGGCTGGAGAGACAGCTCAGTTGTCTAAGCACCTGGTTAGGAAAGCTAAGACAAGCATACAGGAACCATCATCAGCACCACATGTTGTGCCAGCTTCACACCCAATGTGGGCTGAGCTGTTCACAATAACAATAATAATAAAATACATAGATTCATGTAGATGATATGCAACTGTAGGTGTTACAATACACACACAGACTCACATTGGTGTATATAGACTTACGGTATTCATCTATATTTGTTCTTTTGTCCTCCAGTTTTCAAAAAAGTAGAGCACTGCACTGACTACTTTCAATTGTTAGCAAGACTTTTGCAACCGAAATGCACGAAGATGAATGTGCTAGCTCAGAATTTTAGCCTATTATTTGCAAATATCTTGAATGTTTGGGACTTATACAACATCTACCTGGTTCGATGACGGTCCATCTTTGTTCTCAACTTGACTTTGTTAAAGATTGCTAGAGAGTGCGAAGGATACTTTGTGTAGGGCACTTAGTGTGAGGGAAGGCCGGCCTTACATGTGGCAGGAGATCCAAAGGGCCAGTGCCTGGGCCAACAGAAATGTGAGGTGAGCTCACATTCTCACCCTCCTTTTTCACATGGGTGTGTTTTCTTGCTGCTACCAGCTCTGGGTATCAGTCTTGAGGTTTGTTAGCTATTGATCCCAGATTTGTCGATGTCCATGGTGGTTCCAGGCTTTTACTCTTGGGCTGGGACTGTGTCACTGATTGCTCCCTTGTTTGAGACTTTCTGCTTCTTAGACTGGGAAACTGGTTTTGCTAGTTCTTCGCATGCAGCTAGCCAAGTGGGCATTGTGATCATATAGCCCAACCTAATAAATCCCCTACATAATTATACATATTCTCTCATAGGTTTATTCCTTAGAATCCTGGCTAATATGGGCTTATAGAGTCATAAATCAAAAATCATACTGGAACAATAAAAATTAAATTCATACACAAAATATTTTCTACCAAAATCAGTTATTGAAGTAAAGACTAATCCACTACCCTCCACCCTGCCTGCACCTGGGCATCTTTTCCTCCCCAACCGCCAACTGAACCTTTTTAATACAAAAGTAGTATCCTCAGACTGTAATGTGTCTGGCAAGTATTAACCTAGTTAACTTTCTTATGTTAAACCCTCTTTCCCTTTTAGAAGATCTAGACATTAAACTTTGGGCCTCATTTATGCTAGGCAAGCATTATATCACTGATCTACACCTACGGTCCACTAATGCTTAAAATTTATCAGGTTATAACTCTCGGTACAAGTTATATCTGCTTCTCATTATTTGAAGATAAAAGAAAATGCCCTTAGTATGTCATATGATAACTTTGAAAAACAATCCTCAATTTCTTATCCAATCTATTCATTAAATTTGTGTGCTCCCTCTTGAGGCCACACTGAACAGCTTGCTTTCCACAGAGCACGCTAGCCTCCCCTGTTCATTTCCTAGTCCTAACTTCCTATAAGTAATACTCTGTGGCTAGCCCAGTGGAAGAGCTCTTGCCCAGAATGCTGCAAGTCTTGGGTTCAACACCCAACATCAACAATGAAGATCAAGTTTAAAAATAAAATGAGTAAACCAATGGAGTAGCTGATCCCATTTTCCAGTTTACATGGTATCTGCTTTAAGAAGTTCCTCTGATTTTTTTTATACATTTCCATGCCAAGCTGTCCATTTACTTATCTATGTGTTTTGAGCTATTATCTGAGAGGTAGAGTAGTAAAAATGACAGATTCTATTCTATAAAACTTATATTCTAATTAGAAAAGATTGGTGATAACAATGCAAAAACATAGGAGAAAAATTCAAGTAATAATAAGGAATAAAAACAACATGCAGCAACTGTGATATGTTACCTACTGTAGAACAACTAGGGAGAGCCTTAATCAAGAATGATGGCTTGGGCCAGGAAAATAGCTCAGTAGTATAAGCACTTGCCTGGCGAGCACAGGGTCCTGAGTTCAATCCCTGGTAGCACATACACAAAAACAATGTTTATTACAAGTGCAACAAAAATCAGAATTATCAAAATTAAGGAGACAGGTCAGGAGGAGCTAAGGGAAGAATATTTTAGACAGGAACAATGGGGCTGAGGATTGGGAAAAAGCAGTAAACTAAAAGGTTCAGAAATATTTATTGTAGGCACAGAAATAAAACTTAACTAGAGAGCAGAAGGATAGTAGGGAATAAAGTCAGATGCCGAAGCATTTTCCAGGTCATGTGAGACATTATGTGCTGTGTAGTCTATGGAACCAAGTTTTCATTTTGTTCTAAATGAAGTGATAAGCAGTTGGACAGCTGTATTTGTGTGTGTATGCCAGTGAGGCTGGGAAAGAGAGCTGATATATGCAGTCACATTCTTCAAAAGATACTCCAGACTTGTAAAAGTGGTACAGGATGAACTAAAGAAATGAGCAAGAGGAACCAGCTTGGAGGAAATTCCAGAGCTCGGTTGGCAGGTGCTGGTGTTTTGGAGTAGAGTGGCAGCAGTGTAGATGTAATAATGAAGGGTATCTGGCTATATTCTAGAGTTGGTGTCGATAACGCAGTGATGAACCAAGGAGTAAGGATTGACTCCATGGTGAGTTTGGTCAATAGGCTGCTTAGGAGCTTCCATACTGAGTGAAAGGACGCTGATCAAATAGATAAACATATATTGTATATTTATCCAATGGAGTGTTACTCAGTTATAAGGAAAGATAGACTTGAGGATTTCATAGGAAAGGGATGAAACTAGATGGCTTTACTCATAAGTGAAATAAATTTTACAGAAGGGTGGTGTAGACTACAACTGATCCCTTCATGACAGCAAAGGACTAGGACTTGAGGAAAGACATAGAAGAAAGGCACTAGTGACCAAAGACTGCCCTTTGTTCTTTGATCCATGCAGGAAGACATAAAATAGAGCTTCATCCACTCCAAAGGGGACACTTCAGTCAAGTTGACAGTCAAGGTTAAGTGTCACATCTGGGTACAGATTGTGATATAGAAGTAAAAATTTTTAAATGTATCCTATTCCAAGATGTAGAAAGCAGACATGATGTTCAATATTGATATATAAAAGAAATGTCTTCTGAGATAGAAAAATGTATGTAAAATTATACTTGTTTTGTCTTTTTGTGATAGGATCTCACTATGGAGTTAAAGTTGGCCTTGAACTCATTTTGATCCCAGGCTTGTCTGGAACTCACAGAAATCCTCCTGCCTCAATCTCCCAAGTGCTGGGATTATACGTGTGGCTCACGACCCCTGGCTTGTGTATTTTGTTACCAAAAAATAAGATCACAAAATGAACTGTGAGATAATGTGAGGTGATAAAATAAAAATCATGACCATACCAAGCACATTTATATTTGCTGCTGAAGAGACGAGTAAGCTTTATTTGAGAAGAAAACAAAATGCAAAAGAGTAATTTTCCATAATGAGAAAGAAATTTACTTCTGAAGTATAAACTTAGAAGAGGACTCATTGTCATGAGAAAGGAAGATAAGAACATTTGAAAGTGTGCGATAGTACTGAGGAGCCAAGGAAAAAACAAATAGGCCGTGGCTAGAGATAGCAATGTGGTTGGGCAGGTAAACACTGCCCAGTTGTCGCCTCAGCTGACTGAATGTAGAGGACGAGAGTCACTGATCTGAGATGCGCGGTGCTCAGGCAGTGAGATGCTGGGATGCAGGGGTTGACAAGTGTTGATAATCACTGTGAAAAATTAACTATGGGGAAGCAAAGATCTCATGTAACATGGAAATTAAGAGCACCCCAGCTGAGGAAGTCAAGGATCATTCACTGGTGAATTTCAGAAGGCCTGGAGGCTGACTGCGACCTGTGTAGCAGGAGCTGAGTCAGGTTTCCTGGGATGATGCACTTACTAACCTTTGCACGCTAACTTCATCATGTATGTTTTTTTTTTTTTT